>OVBI01000270.1:0-97704 GCA_900406495.1 Sisymbrium altissimum | reverse complement strand
CATGCTACTCTTTCAGGAAAAACAAGTTACGTTTTTTTCTTTTCCGGGTTGCCTTTGCAATTTGTTTTTTTTTAGTCAGAAAAAATATGTAAATCTGCTTAATTAGATCCTTTTTATCCAACGGTCATTTGGGAAAAACCAAATTCAAGAAAGGACAACATAGATCGCATCTGATCCATAATGTCGTCTTCTTAACGTACCGATCCCACATTCATAAGCAAATCTATTACAAAAAGTTCACTTTAATCTTTCTTTTTCCCCATCAATTTCCCGATGCACTTTACATAACGTAGTTTCCATTTTTAACTAGTATAAGTACATTTTATGCTGCAATAGTGAATGAACATTAGTTTCAAAGAGAAAAGTTTTAACCAATTAGAAAGGCACAAAACAGGGAAAGAGGATTCAGAGGGAAAAAAAAAGAGAAAGTAGTGTTTAGTTACAAATTAACCTGTTTCGATGGGAATATTTTTTGAAGTTACTTTGCTAAAAACATTATAAATTCTCCAGGAAACCTTAACAGAAGATAGATAATAATAGTAGTAGTAGTAATATAACACACGGCGATTATAAAAATAGAAATTACATTCAGCATCACAGAACCTAGACGTAGAGTTAAAACATTCAGACGACTGAGAGAGTGAAGAGAATAACCACGTTGAACCAAGAATTTGAAATACGACCTTGGTTTACTAACAAAAAGAAAAAAAAAAAAGATTTCATTAAAGTTGCTCGTATAAGTAGTAACAAACGACACGTGTTGTTAAGGGTATATAAGTAATTTCAAACTCGATTGTTTCTTCCGGCGCCTTCTTCTCGTCGGCGCCGTTGATAGTCACTTGGCAAGTTCGGATAAACCCTACTAAGAGAGAGCTTTGTAGTTGGCTGGGGTCGGTGAGTGATTATGGCGGAAGCACAGGAGGAGGAACGATCACCGTCGCTTGACGATTGCCTTAAGCTGTTGAAAGGGGAGAGGGACGAGCAGAGGCTCGCCGGTCTACTTCTCGTCACCAAATTCTGCAAAAGCGATGACCTCGTCTCCTTAAAGAAGGTTTACGAAGCCGTCGGTACTCACTTTCTCGACCGTCTTCTCAGGACCGGTAATCAAAATCCCGACTTATTGGTCTGATGGAGATTTCTCAACAATACACAGGGCTTCTTTAACCTAATACGTATGTTTTATTGCTCTCTTTCTGTTGCAGGTAGTGGCGATGGAGGTGAAAATCGTGATGTGTATCTGCAGCTATCTGTTACTGTTCTTGCTGCTTTCTGCCGTGTTCCGGAGATTGCTTCTTCTCTAGAGATGGTCTCTCGAATTCCCCTTATTCTCGAAATCATGTCTAAAGGGTATGTTTTCCATCAACTTTTCCTTGTGCGTCTTTCTCGCTTTTGCAACTTGTTAAAGCTATTGGACTTTGGATTTTGGAATTTCAGAACAGCTACAAACATTCTCCAAGAATGCTACGAGCTTCTGTATTTGGTCTCCACGGCTTGTGAAGCTGGTGTCATGGCTTTGATGAACTCTGGAGGCTTGAGAGTCATAGCTCCCCAGATGTCTCTTCTACCTGATGGTAACTAGTTTATTCCCTAGCTTTACATTGTTTCGCGCGCGTTAGATATTAGGAAATGCTCTTTTAATTTCGTGATGGGGAATTTGAGAATATTTTCTCCCTCAAAGCTAATGCCAGACATGCTATTCAGGGTCACATGCCATGGAGGTTGCTATAAAGATTCTGCAGTTATTGGTTAGTAAGCTTTCCAGCGACAGCATGACTATTGAACGCTTCATGGAACTGTCTTTGGTGGTGAGCACACTTATTTGATAATTTTTTTCTCTTGTTTTTGCATTGATTACCAAAACTCCCGTGCTTAAGTTGGAGTCCAAATGACATGTTCTTTGTTATTCAGGTTGCTGCTGTTGCAAGGCAGTTTGCGGTCTTGCACAATGCCCTGAAGTTTGAAGCACTCCATCTACTGTCTGCAGTCTTCTGTTCCGATTATTCTGTGAGTTTTCACTCCTTTACCTTCTGTGGAATCTTAGCTGTAATTGAACGGAATTATGTTTTTAGCTGTACTTACTAGCATGGTGTAGGTAAATTTTGATGGCAGCCTAACTTTGAGTTTTTCTTTCCATTAAAATCGAGAGATCAAAATTGTAGCATTCTCTTGCTGGGATAATACAGTTGTTATCCTGATGACTGTAGATTCATGTTCTTGATGCTCTTTCATATTCTTATCACGTTTCCATTGTAGAAGCTCTACATTTTTTGTCGTTGTACGTCCAAATCTGTTTATATGTTTCTCACAGAACTTCTTATGTGTAGACACTTCTTCATGAACCTCTTCGTTCCATGCCAGACAACAATTGGGCAGACTACATGCGCACAGGTGTTGTGTCAATTCTACAGAATCGTGTGGGTGAGTTAAAAAAGATCTTTTAGCAGTTTAATTGGGTCACTGAAAAAGGCATACCCATTTATGGCATTCTTTTCTTGTTTCATTTTTCCTACTTGTTTTCTGAAATTATTCTCTTGTTATCTCATACGAAAGAAAATGATGCCAATATTGCTAAAAGAGTGGTCACTTTTGGGGGCACATGTCATTGATATGGTTGCTTACATCCTTTATGCTATTGAATCTTTCAAGATACTTAAGAAACCTGTCTTGTTTGAATGTGTAGCACCTTCCGAAAAGCTTCATGCATTGATTCTGGCTGAGAATATGATGTCAATTCTGGGTGAGAAGTGGCTTATCGGTCGAGTAAAATTACCCGGTGTTGAGGATTATCTTCCAGCTGATAGGTAAGCATAAGGATACACACTTGACCTACATTTTGCAGCCAGATAACTGTCATTCTGATTTCCTTTTTGCAGGTGTCTTCTGCTGGTATCAGAGTCATCGCATGTTGAAATTTCTGTTTTATCAAATGAGCTCGCATACATGAAATATGAAGCTCCTAGTTCAACTGTTGAAGAGTATCTCTTGAAGCAACGTTATCTGGCTATCGCGTTTTCTTTGGTAGAAAAGATCATCAAATATATATCAACTGTTGGTGAAAATGAAGGTATTACATATGATCCTATCTTCTAAGTGTTTCCTATCAACAATATCTTCTGTCCTATACGGCCCCTTTGCTATAAACCTTTCCGTTATTTGTATGTTTTGCCTGAAGACATTATTTTCTGAGCCTCCTTCAATCGTTTAGCTGTCCTTTCTGAATTAAAATTCGCTTGGCAGTTGGCATTCTGCATGTCAGCCATTTCCTAGATGATAATTTTGGAATTTACATATCGAGATTTGCAGGGACTCTTGGTGATGAAGCCGTCTTCCTCAAGGTGATTAAGACACTTAACGAGACAGTAGGAGTGGTACTCGAGTATCTGAAAGATGCAAAGGTATATATCTGATAACATTAAACTTCTTTGCTCTGTCATTTTTTTGTGGAAAAATTGTTTTTAAAGGTAGTTCTGTTGCATACAGGAACATGGAAAGAAGAGAGGAAATGATCTTCTTGCATCTGTGCGAGTGATTGGGAGGTACAGATAAACAGTCGTTGTTCTTCTAAGCAACTACTGTTCTTATTGTTTCATCTTAAATCTCTCTTACTATTGTTTTTATTTTGTGTCTGTCGAATAATTTACATTCCAGATTGGTGAATTTTCTGCTTATGTGATCATGATTTGCTGCTTCGTTGTAATTTGAGTACTAAGAAAATGGATAATCTCCATCACTTTAGCATTCACTGAACTTTTTGTGTTTCAACAGCTATCTTGCTGAGACTCCTGATGCATGCAAAGAGCAGGTTCAAGATCTTCTGGATTATATGCTTTCAATTGAGGGCGAAGAAGAATCCAGGTTCGTTCGGAAGGATACTGCCCTAAAATTTTTACTCTATTACAACGCTGTTAGCGTAATGCCTCCAAGGATAACTTGGTCTATTTTTTTTTGTTTGGACAGCCCGTTTTTGTCCACGTGCTTCTTGCTCCCAATGCTTTGCCAAATAACAATGAAGGCTGAAGGATGTAAACTCTTGGCTGATTCAAGAGGCTATGTAGCTGTGAGTTACTACGATCTATATCTTTCTTACACCGATGCTAGTTGACACTTGACATTGTGCTTGAAGAAATCCATTATCTTTCAGTCTGCTTGACCTAAATATGTGTCAACTTGGTGATTATAATGTATATAATCTTATATGGAATTCTCTAAAATTACTTCAATACAGGTCGTGGAATCCCTAATAAAACTGATCCAGTCCGATGGTCAGAAGGGTGAGGACAATGGAAGCATATTCTTGGCTTGTGATACAGTCATGAATTTTCTTTTGAAGGTACCCTGTTCCTTCCCCTAAGATAAGACCTGGTTACATTTTTCCAAATCCCTTATCCAAATGATAATTACACTTGTAAATGTTGGAAGCAGAGGGAACAACTCAGAATATCGCCGGAACTGTCTACGTTTTCGAGTCTATTGGAAGCCTTGGCGTATTGGGCAGGTGGGGTAATCTTAGATCAAAAGCTCTGTTGTTTCTGTTTTGCTTGAGAATGTTGATATGGGTGTTTCTATATATTTCAAACTTCTCAAATTTTTTTCTTCCTTTTGTTACAGATGGTACTAATGACCCATCGGTAGTAATGATGGCTGCAAGCATCTGCTCTTTGATCTTTGATTTCACATCAGAAGATGCTCTTCTCAAGCAACCTAAATTCAGCGGCAGCTCCTTGGATAGTTTGGCCCGGCTCATTGCAAGAAGCTTATCCCCATCGGGCCAGGTAGATAACCCTGGAACTTGTATGATGTGTCTTGTCCTCAATGTAGTCTCTTGTTGAAATTCTCATTTTAAGCTTCTTAGATGACTGTTGCGTAACCACTATCGTTGCAGGATATGTCGGATGCCGCGGATCTTCTTGAAATCATTACAGCAGGTTTGGTTTCAATCTCTCTAATTTCAAATTACTTTTTATAGAATGCTTCTTTACTTTCTAAACCGAAAAACATTTGTTTTCGTTTTACCCTGAATGTAACAGTATGATTATGAAACAGGATACTCTCGATGGGCGGGTCGATTCCCCACCATAAGGAAACATAACCGTTGAGCAATGACTACGGAAGTAAATCTTTATCTACAAGGTCTCTCTATTTTCTTATAGTCCATGAGTTTTCATGTTTTTCTCAGGCTGCTTTCTAGGGGATAGAACATAGGATTCAATTAATGTTTTTTTAATCAGTTTCACGTTGTTGTATTATATACACCGTAGATGCAGTTATGTCTTGTCTCATGATGAGTTTTGTTTCTGTTTCTGTTTCATCTTCTATTTTAAGATTTCCCAAGTGGATATTAGTAGTAAGCCAGGTTGACCATTGTCACAAATTCCACAAAATCACGTTCAATACGGAGAGATACAAGATCCGAAATTTTTATACATTATAAAACGACGACCCAGCTTTTTTAGGTTTTTAATATATAGTTGGTTCTCTAAAATTTGACTTGTTTTACAGAGGGAATCTAAACAAAAAAAAACCAACTGAATTCAAGGAAGATTCGCTCTCAATCTATAATACGACGTCGTTTCGTACATACCAGACTCCAAACTGAAAACAAACGCGTTTATCGGGTTTGGAATTCTTTTTTTTTATAAATAGCCTTTAAGGAAGGTGTTAATGTACGAAATCAGATTCGGTGGATCGGTAAAACAAAACAAAAAAAAACAGATCATAATGCCCGCCTTATCTCACTACAGAGCACTCTCATCTCTACCGTCCGTTGACCGATCTTTCCCGCTCATCCAACGACTCAGGAAGATCCATGGATTCTCCTCTTCCTTCCCGGAATCTTCTCCCTGCGCCGATCCGTCGAATCGCGGCGTCCCTGGCGGCTCACTCGCTAAATGGATCTCCGGGATAACAGCTGGGTCCGGCTTAGGGTTTTTGTATTGGTTCTCCGATTCTCCTGACTCGAGTTCTGGTTTGTTGGGTGGAATTAATTTATTGTCATTCGCTGATTGTTCGTCGACCTCTGTCTGTGACGCAGCAACCGGCGATCCAAAACCGAGATCGAGATCGTTTATCCCGAAATTGGCATTGCCTGGATACACCTCCCGATTCATCTTCGGAGGTCAGTGTGATCCTTTCTCCATTCTATTTCGTAAAATTTCTCAGTGAATTAATCCGGTGAGTTATTCCTTCGCAGATGCGTATAGAAGGAAGATCTTCTTCAATTACGAGAAGCGTCTCAGATTGCAAAGTCCCCCTGAAAAGGTGCATTTTACTATTTATCATTTAAAGGAACAAAAAAAACGTGATGTTTATGTTGTTTAATGGTGATAATTAATTAGGTATTCGAGTACTTTGCATCTGTACGAACACCAAAAGGTGAATTGCTGATGAAACCGGCGGATTTGATGAGAGCAATTGTCCCCGTGTTTCCTCCATCAGAATCTCATCTCGTAAGAGAAGGATATCTGACTGGTGAGAGGAATCCCGGTGAACTTAGATGCTCTCCTTCCGAGTTCTTCATGCTCTTTGACGTCGACAACGATGGCCTTATCTCTTTCAAAGAGTCAGTTGCCTTCTCCAAATTATTATTATTAATTTCTCTGTGGTTTTTCCTTGTTTTGGTAAGATTGAAATGATTGGGTTTGTTTTAGGTATATATTCTTTGTGACATTACTGAGCATCCCTGAATCAAGCTTCGCTGTGGCTTTCAAAATGTTTGATACTGATAACAATGGGTGAGTAGTCGTTTAAATTTGTAAATAGATCAATCCTGCTTTTGGTAACTGTTATTATTTTTTCCTGGTCCGGATTCCCATATTGCGATCCTCCAAAACGGACGGTTGTGGGATTTCTGTGGAGTCTCTTTATGAGTTTACGCTTTTCTGAGTCATGTAAAAAAAACACATCTGGTCAGTGCTTTCTATCCTTTTTACCTTTTACTTCTTTCACATGTTTCTGATCAAATATCTTCATTTTTACATGTTGGTGATTTTTTTAGCGAGATTGATAAGGAAGAGTTTAAGACAGTCATGAGTCTGATGCGGTCTCAGCATAGACAAGGAATTGTCCACAGAGATGGACTTCGAACTGGGTTACATATGACTGGCTCTGTCGAGGATGGAGGCTTGGTAGAATACTTTTTTGGTAAAGATGGCAGTGACAAACTCAAACACGATAAATTCACTCAGTTTTTGAAAGATTTGACTGAGGAAGTAAGTAACTCTTAATTCTTCATTTTATAGGCAGCTTAAGATAGTAGACTCTATTTTATCCAACTGAGAAAGACTTTATTATCTTGATATGTAGATGCTGAGGCTGGAGTTTGCGCATTATGACTATAAACGAAGAGGAACTATATCAGCCAAAGATTTTGCATTATCGATGGTGGCTGCGGCTGATGCAAGCCATTTGAGCAAGCTGCTTGATCGAGTGGAGGATCTGAGCCAACACCCGCATCTCAGGGACATTCGTATCTCGTTAAAGGAATTCAAACAGTTTGATGAGCTACGCACTAAACTTGGCCCGTTTTCTCTGGCGCTTTTCGCTTATGGCAAAGCTAATGGTTTACTTACAATGAAAGATTTCAAAAGAGCCGCCTCTCAGGTCACTCCTCAAATCTTAATGCTTCTCTCTCTCTCACTCTATAGAGTTTAGTTTGTGCATGCCCCACATCTTTTTTTTTATTGAACTTGTTCAACAAATTGAACAGGTTTGTGGAGTATCATTGTCAGACAATGTGATAGAGATTGCGTTTCATGTGTTTGATTCGAATCGAGATGGGAATTTGAGTGTGGAAGAGTTTTTGCGGGTTCTACATAGAAGAGAGAAGGACATTTCACAGCCAATAGCCAAGGGACTTTGCCAGTATTTCTCAGATGGATGGAACGGTTCTAAGAGCTGTTCCTCGTCGTAAAGCAAAGAACAGGCGATTCTCTTTGTGGGCTTACCGATGATACTCGAAGACTATTTTTTTTTGTGGGCTCTTGGGTTCATACGAGTGAGCCCAGAGATTTGATTACTCCACGGTTGCTTTGTGTAAGAAAGAAATCTGAATAAATCTTTGTACAGTTGGACTTATGAACCTCTTTTTTTTTTGTTATATATCTAATGATATTTGGTAAGTGCATAACAAAAGCCTATATCATCTACTTCTCTGAGGTATACGTATACGGAACAAATGCGTCAATGGATACGTTCAGACAGAATAAGAATATAAGGGACTTACAAGAAAAAAGAATAACATGCACTACTAAATTGTGTATCTAGATCATATAGAGGCTTGTGAGGTTAGCTCGCGGTGTGTTAAATAAAGCATGTAATGGAGAACGGGATTTCTAAATCGGACAAGTTGTGGAGAGAGTCGAAGCATGAAATCTGAGAAATATATTTATTCTTTTAAAAATAAAACAATCTGAAGTCAGGGTACAACAGACATTCACACAACAATCACAAATTTAACAGACAACTAATCCAAATCAACAATAAATAAAAATGATTACAAAGCTATGGTATAAACCAAACAAAACAAACAAGAACAAATAACCAATGTGAAGAGAAGATAATTATCACCATCTAACTTTCTTCTCTCGACTGTATCCAATCAGTCTCAGCCACCACATATGAATACCGCAGAGGCCAAGAGTATATCCCGTGGAAAACGATATCCACCCAAAAAAAATATTGCTTTTGAAAGATGCGAGAAAAAACAAACCAAAAGGGAGGAGTGAAAAATGAACACCACTCCCAAACAGACAAAAGTGCCTGCAATACATTGTTGAACAGATCAAAAGATTACTTTCCATCAAAAAAGATCCAGAAAAAGAAACTAGCAGGTTCACAATCGTAAAGGATAAAACAACTTATTGCGATTCTACAGACATCTTCAAGACAGAGGTAAGCATTCATCATACTGATCAAAGGCAATATATCTAACTACTATTCCCTAGTTCATGGTCCACAACAAGAATGATTTAGCAATACCATCATGAGAAACTAACAACCTAATATCACTATAGAGACAGAGCTTATTTCAGGATTATGTGAAGCAGATATGAGTTACTACTTACCTACTGATACATACGAGAAGAATGCTTCGTCAAGCAGGCCCAGAAAATACATTTTCTAAGATATCATGCAGTTTTGGGGATCGTCTCCGGAACATCGGTTCTAGCCGGAAAGATGGCACACCGATCTGCCATCTTTTGGCATCATACATCTCATTCCACGCCTGTACTATCTCATCAATCTTGAATCCCATACCTGAGGTTATTACAAACAAGATTGTTAACACAGACCATATATCGCCGCATCAAAAAGAAAAATAACAGAAAAAAAATTAGACTGTGACTTCTCCAAAGTTTGGAATTCTTGTCAGGAACTGATTACCTTCAAGTGCACTCTCACTTGAACAATGATTCTTTACCATCACAGCTATATCAGTTGTAGAAGCCCCAGCTAGTTCAAATTTCTCAACTGCAACCTCTAAACATTCGTCCCAAGTTGGTAGCCCGAGCTTATATTCCACTATAGACCGTTCATATAGCAAGGAACCCCACAAGAGATTAATCTGAGAACTCATATTAGCTGTCTGCTCCACAGTTTCTTCATCTGAAGCTTCGTTAAACAATCCATCCAACTCCATCTTATGCAGCAGTGTTTTCTGTTTATCAAACTTAGAGATTCCGTTTAGACGACGTTCTTCCATCTCTTCCCAAATCTGCATACCCCTCTCCATGCTATCCTCAGCTTTGTTATAGAGCTTAAGGACCTCCTGGGAAACCTCACTTTCTAGGTCTACCTTGCTTTTGAGTGCATGATACCAGCAAAGCTTTGCCTGCTCAAACTGCTGTTGCCCAAGTGCAAGAAGAGCTTCGTAAAAATCAGGTTTAACTTTAATCGCTTCTTCATATTTCTCAGCAGCTTTGTTGTACTCATCCCGTGTCCACACAAATGCAGCCTCAACTGCTTCTATTATAGCTTCTCTCGAAGCATCTTCGGGAAAACAGACTTGTTTCCTTGCCTTCGACATGTGAACATTGCCCCAGTTAAACATAGCTAGTGCAGCCATTTCTTGGAACTTGTCAGCCGCGATTTCAAAGAGTTCTTGCGCATCTTCACCAGTTACAGCATCTTCCATTGCTTCTGTATACAGCTTCATCCCAAGGTCATGAAGGTCCAAGTACGAATCAGAATCAAACCCGACATGATTCTTGAACAGCTGCGCAAACTGGAAAATCCAGTTCTCAAAGCACGTAGATGCTTTGTCAGATTCACCATACTCTTCAACACTTCCGTTATCCGCAACACTGCTCAATCTCTTGACAACCTTTTCAGCATCGTTCATGCCATCATAGGTTGGTTCTTGGTCGGGGTTAACTTCTGCTATATATAATCTAAGGGAACCAAGTTTATCATGATTAGAAGCAGCCAGCGTCAGCTCATCTGTCGTGGTAATGGTAACCAAATCACCCTCTGGGTCCTTATACTTGATGAGGAAACCCCTTAGAGCAGGAAAGCGATCCCTGATTACATCTCTTACAAGTCTAATACTAGAATCCAGCGGCAATTGTGCCCACCTGATATCATCTCCATGCACCAATTTCACCGTCCTAGTAACAGTTGCCTCTTCTTTTGTGTTTTTTCCTGCTTCAACAATCTCGGAGGCAATGACCTCTTTGTCCATGACAACAACCTTATCTTCCAGCTTCCTCTCTTCCCCGGCCTTATTACCACTTTTCTTCTTCTGTTTTTTGAAAGTGGGTTTCTTTTCTTCTCTATTGCCACCCATCTTTCCATCAATTTCAGACTTGTGATCCTTTTTTCCCTCCTTCAGCGAATCAGCTTCGTCTCTCTTGAAAACCTTGGGACTCTCAACCACGGCTCTGTTGCCCTTAACTTCATCTTCCTTTCCACCACTAGTCTTCTTCTTATTCTTCCTCAACCTCTCCTTGACAATCTTCTTCAAACGAGCAGCGCCAACAGGCTGCACATTCACAAAGTTCTTCTCCATCTCATCGACATCGACACCTTTATCAAGCAGCGCCTTCTTCACCCTATCAAAGATTTCGTTAGCAGACACGTTCTCGGGCTCCATGTTGAGAACGATACGGGCATCCCTAAAGGCGTAATCCAGCTTGTTCAAAGCCTCGTAACAACGAGAGCGTCTCAGCAGAGCCTTACTGTACCTAGGAGAAGCCTCAAGAGCGAGATTACATTCGCTAATAGCGTTGGGGTACTCACCTAATCCCATTTGCATATAGCAAGAAGCCATGCTGGTCCTCAGATAAGCTACGTCGATATGGTCCTTGGGCAAAAGCTTCACGGCTTTGTCGAACCTAAGCATGGCTCCTTCGTTGTCGCGTTTCTGGAACAGCTTGTTCCCTTCTTCTTTGAGCTCAATCGCTCGGCTTATGAAAATCTCCATGTCCTCGTCGAATGCTCTCGAAGCAGAACGATGGTAGTTTTTCCCTGACTTGCCTCCGCCGCCGGAAGCATCCTTTGGCGTCTCCGGGTTTTTCTTCTTCGCCGTTGGCTTTCCCATTGAAAGGTGAGACTTTTGTTCTCCGCAATAAACCCCTGAAAATCGAAGTTGGGTGATGAAGCAGAGGAATCAAACAGAGAATTCGAATTTTTGTAATTGAAGCAAAAAAAAGGGTATTGACCGATTGAAGGAAAGGAGGAGAAGCGTTTATGTACCAAATGTGGATTGCTGTAATTTCAAAGAAACACGACATGAGGTGGAGTGAACCCTAATCCACCAATATAATAGTGTTGGACGAAATTAATAAAAAAATACACATTTTGTGTCTTGTAATTTATCAAAGGGACCATCTTGTATTGTGACAGACAAAAAGTCTTCGTTGTGTTTTGCTGGAAAGATGGAGTTTTTTTCCCAACTTTAATCACTAAAAACAGATTAAATTGGCTAATGTTCTTAGCTTGATATATCGATTTATTAGTATTTATTAGCTAAATACGAAATGAAAAAAAAAATCAAATTAAGAAAGAGAAAAACACACACACTCACACAATTAATACTTCGTTTGCTTAGTTTTTTTTTTTTATATAAAAACAACGGAAGCGTTTTTAAATTTAAATTCAAACCAAAACGCTTCCAATTTTTAAGCTATAATTTTAGAACGGAAGAGATTAATTACTACATTTTGTATTATTTTTACGATTTTAATCCTATAATTAACGTTGACCAAGAGTTTGCAAACGTTTCAACGACAAATAAAAAAAAATTATTGCTAGATTTCTTCAAACCAATTCGGTCATTAAAATGTGGGCTTATAAAGAGGCCTATGTTTCTGTTGGGCCAATAAGTATTTTCTGCGTTTCGGTTTTTATATCCAACGGCGCTGGTGATGCTGTCACTTGGAGAAGAACAACCAAATAAGAGCCACGTGTTGCCTGTCACCAGAGACATAGAGACCGCACGTCGAGTTAGCATTAACATCGACCCAGTCTCGTAAGCAGAGAATGAAAGATGATCAATTGGAGAGGGAATTATGTAAAACCTTGTTCCTCTGTGAATGCTTAATATTCCTTTTAACATTTCTGTCTGTAACTCAAGTTTCACCAAAAGGTGCGCACAACAATTTCTTGGCAAAAAGATAACTCATTTTCCTTTAGACGCAAGAAACTTAATAACCTTGTTCACAGACATGTTTCAGAAGTTGTAATTGCAAACAAAACTAATGGTTGCAACTTGGATCGACCGTGGAGCCGGCCGGTCTGAAGATGTAAGGCTGGCCGGCATAAGTGAACTGCGCGGTGGCTCCAGCTGACAAAACTTCTCCATTAATCAGAACACACGTGTTTCCTTGTGAGAGAAGTAGCCATGGCTCGACAGGATTCACAGGAGCAAACCCTCCGCATGAGAGAGTCACCTGCTTCTGAGGACATGTGCACGTGTTGACTACCGTCACTTTCCACTCCGGTTGTCCGGCAATTTGTCTCCCGGTCCTTACCGTGGCGATCCGGATCTCACCGGAAGTGCAGCGGCACTGTCCTGTGTGTTATTGTCCTTTTTATCAATATTTTAACTTTGTATGTACATGAAAAAAATGGAGACATGAATATACTTGATTACTTGTAACAGATATATTAAAAAAAACAAAAAAAGTCATCCTAAAATGTATGGCATTTCCTTTTCTTTAAAAAAAAAAAAAAGAAATATGGCATTTCCTTTTACCCCAAAAAAAAACATCCTCAAAAGTACGACATTCCAAAATTTCATTTCAGATTATCATATATAAATAATCCAGAGAGCGCCGGATTAAGCATCCCATGATGATGATTGGACATTAAGATTACATATATACACTAAAGGCATGAAATTAATTTGTGGGATACATGCAAAAAGCCTTTAGAGATTCGATTCCATTACCTTGAGTGACCATAGATAGAAGAAGAAAAATAACATAATACTTAAGAGCAAACGCCATTTTTATTGTGATTTTTGTTTTTAAGAGATGGAGAATGAGTAAATAATCGGTCAAATTTATATAGCCATTGCATATGTTTAACTCTCTTGCTGCCTTAATTCATAATTAATGAAGATACAATTCTTGATTTCATAAGAAAATAGAAACAGTACCATTGATAAATAAACGACAGTCTATTAATTAAATGTATATTTATAGACTTTGGCAATGTGTATTAATTACTTATTAACTGCTTGTATATAGCTGGTCAACGAATTCAATTCCATTTATTAGTTTTACAGTGTCGGAATGTGTCCCTTTCTACTACTTGGTTATTAGTTTTACAGTGTCGGAGTATTTATTTGTATCTTTTCGGTAGGTTCTTGGGGGTTTACTTTTTTCTGATATCGATCTTTTGAGATTTTCTGAAATAAATTTAGAGTTGGGGTCGGAAATCATCATCTCGAAAAAAATGAGGAAAGTCCCGCCTATACATTTTACCTCCATTGTTATCTACAGTTTCGAGTCCTATACTCATTAATTAATATAACTATATAAGAACGATACAAATAACGCAAATTAAACTACCAAAACCCCAGTCAAATTGTCTTTGAGAGATTGATCTCGAATTTTGATGCACTTTTTACCTATTTCTTTTATGATATACAACCTTGCATAATTTTAAAAGGCCGGTAAAATGTTCTCTGAGTAGACAAAAGCGATCAGTAGGAACCGTGACGTAGCAAACAGTTACAAAATTACGCTTATATTTATNTTTTTTTTTTTTTTTTTTTTTTTTTTTTTTTTTTTATAACTCTGGTGTCCGGACAGCCACATTCCCGACTATCCCCACAAATAGGGTTCAGCGCCCAAACGAAAGGAATGTTAAATCCGTTGTGACCAGGAATTGAACCCGGGTGGCGGTACTCACAGCTGTGAGCCCTTTACCACCAGAATACGACCACCGTTAAAATTTTTAAAATTAAATTATGATCCCTTTTTTTGTTAACTATGCATGGTGTTAACTATGCATGGTGTTTGTATCTTATTTCGTATCCTGAAATTTTAGTTGAAAATTCTGAGAGAACGTTATTCACTACTATGCTCTACCTTGGTTTTTGGTCAACAGACAACAGATGCAAATTAATAAATAACAGAAAACTAAAAAAGGAAAAGCGACTCTTTATTAATTTCAAGCTAAATAATTAGGACAATATGTAAAGTAATACTACTAGACATCAGTTTCATATGCTAGCTCAAGAAACTATTTTAAACTAACATCAGCCAAAACTGAATTAAACCGGAACACTTCGGGTAGAGAATTTAAGAGCAAACGATTACGCCGTCGAGGACCTTAAGGTCGAAGCTCGTGTCCCACACGTACTTGAAAACGAAGTCTACGTTAGGAAATATGAATTTACCGGCGTTTAGGAGACATACGTCACCGGATTTCGACAACACCGAGGTTTCGACGGGTGTGACCGATTGGAAACCGACACATGACAACTTTGTGTACTGGAATTTGCACTTACAAGGGTTAGTCACTCTCACTTCCCACTCCGGTTTGTTTTGAACCAACTTTCCGGTCGTCGATTGTTTGAAAGATTAGATAATCTAGATGACAGTCCCCATACCCTTCCAAGTTTCCAAATTAAGCAAAATAAGTTGTTATTTTCCTTTGTGTATAGTAGAAAAATAGATCAGGTGGTTATAACAACATATTACGTGCTGATCGATATGTTCTAAATAATGTTAACTAATAAGAAGCTTTGGTCGATTTTAGATCTGGTATATTGGATATATATAAAGCTACAGTGATCACATACATATATAGATAATTAATTTTGGGATTACGTACACTTCTTTGTTTTGTCAAGACACTAACATATTATAATTTGATAACAATGCATATAATATATGAAAATTAATTGACAGCTATAATTAATTGTTCTATATAAATGTAAAATATACCTTGGGTGACGAAGGCGAGGAAGAGAACGAGGCAAAGGAGTTTGCAAGCGTTTGATGCCATTGGTTGATCTTTTGGAGTTCTTATGAGTATATGTGGCTGCTCAAATGTGATGATTCTGAGTATTGGGGAATTAAGTTAGGGAGGCATTGGGGTTGATTTATATTATAGAAAAGTTTTGGGAAGTTAATTAAAAGAGGGGATCTACTGACTTTGTCTCTTTACTAATCATAATTGAAAATCGGTCCAATTTGTGTACTCATTGCATATGTTTCACTCTCTTGCTGCCTTAATGTATAAAGATATGATTCTTGCTTTCATAAGAATGTAGAAGAAACACAAGAGACTACAATCTAGTAAAATGTTTAAAGAAAGGCACTAATTCTTTTTATTTTCTTAACTTATTTTCATCTTTTCTTAATTACTTATTTGGCTGGTCAACGAATTCAAGATTCAATTTCATTCTAAATGAGATTTGCAGTATTGGAAGGTAAATCATATATCTGTTTGCCCCAAAAAAAAAAGATTCTGTTTTATGATTTTTATCTCTTGGCTAACTACATGTGGTTATTGTATATCAATATTATTAATTAACGTTCGTGTTTGCATTCGTCTTGACAAATTATCCCGGAAGATAAAATTAAGTACTGAATATAACACACATGTACACACACTGACACACACACATATATATTCGCCTCTTCCATTTTCAACTGAAGAGGCTAAAAGTCTTTGACATTTGATTCTCAAGATGGACGTTCCATTCACCTAACAGATCCATTCCAATCAAACCCCAATATGTGTGGTACTCTTCCATGAACCATCTATTCGACAAATGGTAGTTGGGAACGTTACATAATCCTGATCAAATGATTAAATGGGCAGAGTTTGAGCTTCCTAATCTATATATGGCATACCAGTTTACAAGTGGCGACGGGGCACACCAAAGAGTTATTAATCTCTGCTAACCCAATTTCAATTAGGGTTTTCGATTTTATTTTTCCAAATGTTTATTGTTATGGAAAACAAAAGTGTGGCTTGGAGAGAATGCCAATTACAAGTATGACCTGTCTTGGCAAATGATCAACAGAATGTGAACTGTAATAATATAACTAAAAAATAACAGAAAAACAATTAAAATATGAACAACGAATTGTCTTTATTAATCCTCAAGCTAACGATCAGTTTCATCATGTGCTCAAGCTAGTAACTAAACTAGCATGAACCAAAACTGAATTAAAATAAGAGGGAACATTCGGGTCGAGAATATTTTAAGTGCAAACGATTCCGGCGTCGAGGAGCTTGAAGTCGTAGCTCGTGTCCCATGTGTATGTGAATGTGAGGAATTGGTGAGGACTGAGGTAGAATTCAGCACTTCGGAGGAGACACAGGCCACGGAACAGAGCCACCATCGGGCCGACGGGTGTGACCGAATTGAGACCGACACAGAACAACTTTATGTCGTGGAACTTGCAGAGACAAGGGTTATATATTTTCACTTCCCACTCCGGTTTATTCTGAACCAATTTTCCGGTCTTCGATTGTGTCACAGATAGATCACTTAGACGACAGACCCCACCTTAATTCCAAATTTCCAAAGAAAAACAAATCATTATTTTCCTTAAATGTATAAAGAAAAAAAGAAAGAATAGATCAGAAGATATTGACTATAATAACATACTGCGCGTTCATATGTTCATTATTAGATGATCTATAATATAGGATATTATATATAGAATTATAGTGATCACCAGGGATGGTGATCACTGATCAGTACTGATCAAATATATTATTAATTAGGATTACGTAATTCTTTTGTGTTGTCAAAAATTAAAATATTACAATTTGACAACAAGACAAAATAAGACTTTAGCAACAACAAGAAAAGGAAAGAAAAATTAAGAATATACTATGATTGAACCATAGTAAGATTGTTCTATATAATAATATAGAGTTTGACTGGTATGCCAACTGAATTGTTGGGGAAAATAGAGCAGAATAACTAAACAATAAAAAGTGGTATTAAAATGACAAAAGAAACTTAAAACTGAATAAATTCAAAACGTAAAAAGTATGAAAAAATTGCTTACCATCCAAGCCAATACTTTGGCTGACGAAGGAGCCAATACTTTGGGTGACGAAGGCGAGTGAGAGAACGAGGCAAAGGAGTTTGCAAGCGTTTGATGTCATTATTTGATTTTAGAGTTTTGTCAAATAACTTTTGCCAAAGGGAAGTAACTGTGAGTATATGTGGCTGCTCAAATGTGATGTCGAGTATTTATAGGGAGGTATTGGGTTAATTTGTGTATGGCAGAAACGTTTTGGATTAGTAATGAAAATTAGTTTTTTTGACTATTATGAGATCTAATTATAAGAGAGTATGTACTTGTTCAATTTTACTTCTGACAATTTCGTCATGATTTAAGTTAGGTATTAGTTTAAAGGGTCAAAGCAAGATCTTTGACCGCAAGGTTTATTAATTGGTCATTTTTCTATTTATCAAGGAATTTTTATTTGAGTAAAAACTTACTACTGGGAGGATGAATTTATTGGGGTAATATAAATAACAGTAAGAAACTAAAAATTATAGGGTGGAGACAGAAATAATAAAATATATCAAAAACTCTTACTCCTGTGTTATCCAATTCAAGTAGTTGAGCATGTTAATCTGTTTTCTCATTTCCCGTGTTCTCTCAATAAATGACTTATATCTTTATCAAAATCAAGGTAATGAAACCGAATAAATGCTCATGATCTTGAAGTTGAAGAAAGAGGATTGCCATTGTTAAGGAGACACTCGTCAGTCGTCGCCGGATTTCTTTATCTTGGAGCCATCGAGGATTGTGGTTGGATTTGATGTCACCACACCACATGACAGCTTTATGACGTCGACTCCCAGGGACAAGTGATCGTCACTCTCACTTGTCCGGTCTTAACCCGCCGTAGGTAAAGTATTAATTCTTTTGTACATTACACTGCGTATCAATCCAAATTAAGGTTATACAGTTATACTATATTATTATAGTTTATTTAGGGGTCAAATATTATTCTAGTTTTGCAAGAGATTTGGGGTAAGAAAATTATGTAATAGACGGACGGAAGATGAACAACGGAAAAAAAAGTATATACTTAATTCACATATTTAGCCTTTTCCCATTTTCTTACTCCAAGGATATGCCCTAATCACAAACTGAATGAATGGCCTAATCATACTTTCATTCTAACAAAAAGAATTATAATTTTTGGTATCAGGTCCAAGAACTGCCTCAAAGAGTATCGAAGCGCCATGGATGTGATGAGAAACCGCTGCATTTGCTCCGGGACAAGCGAATCAGCTGCGCATTGATCATGCAATGGAACACACTTTTTCTGCGAAATGAACAGAGTTACATCGGTTATCAAGCAGTTAGTAAGAAAAGATGATTTGTTTCATAATATAGTAAAGCCTAAGCATTCTTCAGTTAACCATGAGAACAGTTTTTCTTTTTGTGAGAGACTAGTATTCACACCTTGTCTTGTGCTGCTGCAGCAAAGACGATTGTCGTCTATATATGTTGCCTGGATACCAATCATCCAAGATCCAATGGTGGTATCATCAAACGCATATGTCTTCAACAATCCACTGCATTTTAATAAACACCGTTGGAGAAAACAGGCAATGATTGTGATGTGAACCGAGCTTTATTTGACTTATATACGCTTCAGGTGACTAAATCTTTTGCCACATTGTGGAAACCTAACCTGTTTATATTGATATATTGAGCCAGATTCTTGGATAGTATTACAAGCGAACCAGTTGCATGACGGAAGTACCTAAACAAAACGAACACAGAAACTGAGTACAGACAACACAGGTCGCAAGGATTCTCTCCCATTTGGGTGTTGACAGGACCGAACAAAAACTCATGCCACTGGCTGACCGTCGAGCTAAATAATAAACGACATTTCAATTTCAGTTGAAACATAAACGAGAAGACCTCTTGGGTTATAGAGACTTACGATTTGTCGTCTCCAAATTTCCACCACTCAGGCTCGTACCATTGACTTCCCCTGAACACCAAGAAACAACCCATGGAATATGAAAATGAGAATGTGTTTTACGATACGTTTGGGTAATTATCAAAGTTCGTAATGCTCAATTATTATGCCAACTGAAGGAAGTTGAGTATATACGAACTCTTCAGTAATGACATCTCCAGACTTCATGCACCCAATGTAAGCACCATCTTGACCACGACGGCTTTCAAGAAGTCCAATCAACCCCTCTGTTAGATCGAAAACATTTGTCACACAAGAGACATTGCCGATACCAAACATAGCGTTGCAAGAAGACAAGGAAATTAAATAGGAAGTATTCATTACCAAGATCTAGGTCAACGTTGTCATCAACTTTGACATAAAACTCTGCATCCCAGTTCTGAACAGCAGCACTGTAGAAAAACTTCACTTTCTTGGGTAACTCTTCTTGGGCTTCCTCGTGATTCTCCTAATATAATTTGCGGAGAAAGTGGATTAGAAGACACATCAGTGAGCAAAAGATATTCAAATAAGCAGGCAACGAAAGGAAGTTAAAAAAAAGGTTATTCTTACTTACAAGAATCAAAAAGTCTTTAGTTGCACGATTTTCTTCATCAATTTTCCGATCTAAGCTATCACCTCGGTTAGCACTGGAAATTTATAAAGAACTAACATCAGTTTTATCACCCATATGATGACACAAAGCGTGAAAACCGTTGCCAACAGGGGAAAAATCTAATGAAATGAAGACTAAAGTGAGTAGGAAAACCTCCGACCAATCACAAAGCGTATGACAACTCCTCTTTCCTCAAGCTTTTTCAAAGCGGCATCTAGAGACAAGAAAAATTCACAATAGAAAACTTATCAACCGACCAATCATAAATCATTGTTGATAGAATAAACAAAGCAGGTGATAGATTCTACCTCGGGGCATCCAAGAGCCTCTAAATTTATTGCGCTTCAAGTGACTCCCAAAGCCAGTGTAAACTCCAATAACAGCAAGCATCTTCTTCCCTGAAGAAGAAACACTTTTCTGGTTTTTAAGATAGCCTTGACTCTTCGCCTGTGCCAACTCCATTTCAGTTTCAACAATTCTCCTCTCAAGATCTCTATTAAACAGTTAGTTACATTCTGTGTAAGTACGAGCAGAAGATTAAAAAAAAATAACAAAAAACTTATCAGAAAGAAAGAAAATTAAATTCAGCTTACTTGCAGCCAAGGACCATGAGCTTGTCATCCACCGTAAGAACCTTAGGCCTCTACACTCGACAAGAACATGGTCAACATTGAAGACTAACTGAGAAGGAAACTTAAAATCTTTCAAAAACAAGAAAGACAAACCTGTTCATAATTCTTCTTAAGCACAGCATTGAGTGCTACTCTGTGCTGCGCATCTTGCCATAACCTAACCGTGAAGAAAATAACAACAAGACAATGATAGAGAGATCAGAACCAATTGACACGGATCCAGCGATTGAATTTGAGCTTCTGATTGATAAAAATGAGATAAGAGAAATGATGTAATGCAATTCAATCACAATAAACACATTGTAATTACAGAGTAATACAATAAAATGTAGCCTATCATCAGCGAGATCTATCGACAACTATGAATTGAAAACAAAGTGTTCAATCACGATCACAACCCCTCAAAAATTGGATGCATTCCTAAGAATAAATCTAGAATCAATGAGATTTGAGATTGCTCCCGGGAAAGAAATCAATCGGAAGAAGAGAGAGAGAGAGACGTACCGGCCAGCGACGTAGAGCCAAGCTAGACAAGAGAAGAAGGCCATGATAACAGAGGGCTTGGAGGTGTTCTGAGACTTGGAGGACCTACCTCTCCGCTCTGGTTTCGCAGAAACCGTCGTCGGTAAGCTCTCCATCTCAATCCACGGCGAGACACAGAGAGAGAAGTAGAGAGATCGGAAGCAAGAGAGTCGATGTATTCAGATTTGAAATAGAGAAAGTGAAGAAGGAAAGCAAATTACAAGTAACGGATGATGAAGTCTTTTGTTTAATATGTTTCCTTGTTCGGATTCGATTTTCTTCGTTTTTACTACCCTGTGGGATGTGATGTGATAAGGGGAACCGTTTCTTTCTTTTGTGCTCGTCGGAGATCGGTTATCCCGACATGATTACCGAGTTCAGGTGACAAGAAATTAAGTTCTCAAACACTCTGATCCACTCAGAAGTTTAAGATGCATGGGATGTGACCAATGGGCTAGTTTTACAAAACTTAGATTAGAAGCGATAGTTAATAATTTACTTCTGTCTGACTCTTTCATCATGGTTCACTTACGACAAACGGACAAACGGTTCAACTTATTGTACAAACACTAGAACTTTCCAAACATTTACATCCACAATTGACCAGGAGAGTTAATGAAGAAAAGACTTGTAACTAAGGAGTTTCTGTCGAAACGTAAATCACTTTTAGTCAATCACTAGAATAACGTTTCTACAAAAGAAACTATTACTTCAATATGAAAGGCAAGTACTTCATAGAATACTGCTTAATTTTATTGCAAGCTTATCTATAAACTTATACGGTCTGTTTTCAGTTCAGATATATATACTTGTGATCTGACTAACCGAATTTGTGTATTTCCCTCAAGATATTCAACATAGTTGCCGAATTATATTAAGAGGACGAATGCCAAAAGACCCACTTGAAACATTCCAATAAAAAAAAGTAAAAGCGAGCAACAAGAAAGAAAAAGAAAAACTTTAAGGTCAACTTGAGACTATCTGCACATATAACAACAGTCCAACCCAAAAGTTAGTTAGATCGTTTAAGGAGTTTCCAGACGCTGATTTCTTCCAAGGCTAGTCGGAAAGTGTTTTGCCAGTACATGCCAAAAAATTATGGGTCTTGGACTCTTGGTTAACGCCAGAGGATCTCTTAGCGGCTACCGGGCAACAAGCTAGAGAGTGAAGGCACTCCTTGGTTTCTCAGCTCCTCTTGTGTTCTCTTCATCTCCTCTGGATCTGTTTACCATACATACCAACAATTCTCAGGAACCATTAAATCTAATTTGCTAACTGTTTTCAATTCAGCAACAGTTTTTAAGAGCTCTACGACATTTGTAGAAATGCTGAAAAGAGACTATCCATACTGTATACAAGTAAAGCACTGCTAAATTCCTCAGAAGATTAGGTAAAACGTGAAGTGCTTATTCTGGTTACTGTCAAATTGATTGCTACTAGATAGAGCGAGACCCACAAACCGGTTTAATGATGAACATTATCAATACATGGATATAAGACAACCACAAGTGACGGGCTAAAGAAGCGTACCTATGTTTTCCATCAACTTAGGCATTAAGAACACAACAACCACCATGAATCCCACCATAAGACCCATTGGACTTTTCAAAATCGACATTATAGAGAAAGGTTCTCGCATCTGTAAACAGTACATTATCGATCAGAAAACAAGAGGAAAAAACTCATAGCTACAAACTAAAAATACACTAAAAGAAGAAAGACTGTACAGTATGACGTAGTTACCTCATAGTATTGGTCTGCCCGCAGTGGCTCCAAAACCAGCTCAGTAAGACTCCTCCTGGTTTCTGTTAGCGTTGCTTGAACCTTGCCACGATGCCGAGCGCTAACATCAACTCGCACCTAATTTTACATCATTGATTAAAGAATGAGAAGCGAATTCTTAATAAAGCTGTAACTCTGGAAAATCATACACTATTGCAACTAAAAAATCTTACTGGAGAGAAGAAGAAGCCCAGCGCATATACTTCAATCAGATGAGTCCCAGCTGGCACTTTGTGGCTTTGAAATTAGACAAGTAAAGGAAAACGAAAATCAACAAGACTAATTCATTCCTAGTTATAATTACATCAAAAGACGCATATGAAAACGTGTAAGAAACCAGTTAGCAGATATCTTGCGTAAAATTATATAAGGAAAATAGTATTTGAAGAAGGAGCAATAGGATACAATGTAAAGTATCCATCCGGCCTGAGGAAGGTAATATTCTTTCCACCATTGAGTACAACTTTGATATTTGAGAATTTTGCTGCGTGACCAATCGCTGTGCCTGCCAAAATAACTTGAAAGGTTAGTTTGCGCAAAAAAGGGTAGTGAGGCTATCATAAAATGGAAACGATATGGAGTTTAAAAGCAACAATAACAGAAACAGTATTCAAACAACCAAAGCATATTGCTCATAATTTTTAAACACTCAAAAACAATGATGACAGAAACCATAAAAGCTTCCAGATAACGCTCTTCAAAATATTGAAACGTATTTTTTAATCCAACACTACCTTTGGCCAATCTACAGTGAAAGCTGCAAATAGGAAGGCCTAATATAAGCTATTAATCTCAAGATGCAGCTGCTAATCATACTCGGATCCACTATTGACAAGATGGTAATGTAAACTAAAGAAGCAAGCAAAGCGAAGAAAGGCTGAAACCTACTTGCTGGGATCCTCACTCTACCGGTGATCGTGTAACTATCCTCAGACCTGCAACAACAACAACAAAAAGGATCAGGAAGAATGAATTACACAGTTAAACTCAAAGAAGCACAAAACAGGTTAACTTGCTAATATATACAAATCAACTCGCCAAGCAAGTACATCAAATGGAACTCAACGTTGCACAAATTATCAACCCCCACAACTCGAAGATGAATCGAGGATTTGTAGAGATTAAGGTTAAACGATCTAATTACCCAGATGAGATCGGCAGAGTGGAAGCAAAGAATAAGAGAGAAATCTGACAGACGATCAAAGCGAGAAGGGAAGTGGATCTGAGAATCGGCACCATGGTCGTCGTCCGAAGTTGTCGAAAGCCAAACGACGAGTTGTTTAATCCTTCTTCCGTTCTTCGATTCAGGCAGGAGAATAAGAAAACATATAATACATACGAACTAAACCTTCTGACTCAGGATGAAGGTTTACGGTCGATTCTATATGGTGGGGTCCTTTGTGATTATCAATTAAAGTTAAAAAAACAACAAAAAGACAAAAGCAAAGAAAAAACAGGGGTTTTTTTTCTTAGTCGACTCTGTTTTTTGAGGCTACCCTTTGCAGAAGGGATTGTCGAGTAAACAAACTAAGCCTTTCTAGTTTGTACAGTTATTTCAGTTCGAAACAAGTGTAGTGTTCGTCGACTAAGTAAGTTACTTGCAACCCAAGATTTTAATGTTCGTTAATAAGTTACTTGTGCAACCCAAGTTTGATATGGAGATAGCAGCGACGGTCCGCATCTCTCCCGTCAACATTGTTCTATCTATTTTCAATTGGGGATCAAAAACGTTGGTAATGGTAATCACATTTTTTTCTTTCATTCTTTTAAACAGGAAAACTTCTCATTTCAACCATGAATCTAGGATACAATTTCTACCCACAAACACCACAAAAAGAATCATTGACGAGCTTGACGCCACTGTTACAAACCAAGCTTCTTCGAGAACAAGTCCGAGATGTTAGCTATTACGAATCCAGCAAACACCTGAAAGAAAAACAAAACGCAAATTCTTCAGCTGCAAGAAATTCCTCATTCTCTCACTTTGTGATAGAATACGAGTTTTAAGTTACCTGAGTAGAGCCAAGAATGTAAATCGCTGAATAATGACGACCGTGAAGCATCATGTCAGCAACCATCGCCAGTGGAATGGTGAGAGACATGCCCAGTGTCGCTACTAGCGGAGTCGTCCACACCACAGAAAGTGCCCTTTCGTCGCGAAATTACGAGAGAAAAAGCCAAGTCATTTTTCAAACATTTACACACATCTTTCTAGGAGTAAACCAAGCAATAGACTCCATCGAGGATCCTATGAACTTGTAAGTACGTCAAATTCAAGAATTTTTTTGTCTGCTAAAAGCTAATACGTAGAATCATTAAACCATACCAGAAGTAGTCAGAGAGGACACTTCCAACGAAACCGTTAGCCAGAACAACTTCATCAACTTTGGCAGAGTGCGGTATGGTAAACTTGGGTTCGATCCCTAGTGCTGTCAATGGCCACACTAAAACCGAACAAAAAAACCACAAAACAGTTTAATACATAGAGAAAATTCCATGTCTCGTATGTTATGTTTCAGATAAAAGCTGAACAATATGGAAGATATATTGTTATACCAAGCCACCAGAGAGCAACAAGTGTGAACAATCCTATGTATCCAAACAGCTTTTGCACATCAACCCCTTCTCCTTCTTCACCGGCAAACTTCTTTAGAAGCACTGTGATGTCAATAACAAAAGGGTACAGTACAGGCCACAAGGTTATCCTCCTCAACACATAAAATCTCCATATCATTGAAGAATCAAATTTAGAAGACAGAATTTCTGACCTGTAAATAGTCCATACGAGACTGCAGAGAGAAGCCCAAAGAGATCTCCCACAAGGGACCGTTGCCCGTTGCTAAACACAAATATCAACTGTACGTTAAAAGAATATGGTTGATGAAATTGGAAAACTCATTTAATCATGAACTTAATGAGAAGGAGACCGTTCCAACACATACAATCAAATTAAAAGAAAAAACTTAGCAAGATTAATTTAAGGAAATGAATCTTCCAGATGAAACAAACTTCAGCAATCAATTTAGAACGCAGTTGAATTATAAATACACAGAGATATCTTTCACTTTCCCAGGAATAAATGTCAGAAAAAGATGCATGGTGCAACAGGTTAGGATGAGTAACATAAAAAATAAAAAAACTTACAGTGACGAATTTAGTTGCGAGTCATCAGCAGCCCAAGTTTTGCCGAGGGTTGTCATGACCACACCGGCCATGCTGACAAATACAGCAACAACTTTCGACAGGTTCAAAGTATCTTGGCCCAACAAGGCACCAATGAAAAGAGTAAACAGTCCTGAGGTTGAGGACAATACAGTAGTGCTTGCCACACTTGTACGAGCAAGAGCAGCATTTGATAGATACTGTATCAACAAAAATATAAAACAAATATCATTACCAAGGATTAATAGAGGACACATCAAAAACTAGACAAACACCATGTAAGAGATAACATACCTCAGTTACAAACCAGATTGGTGCGAGGTAAAGGCCATACATTGCAATCTGCTTTGTGGTGATATCTTTCCCATGTTTCAGAGTCAATGTTTCTTCTTTGCCTCTACCGATCAAAGGTCTCACATCTTCGTCATGAGATGAAAAATCTTCCTCACTATCTTTCTTAGTGATAGTCCCTTGTAGTCCCATTTCAATGATTTTGTGGCTCAGAGGGGAACCGATCTCAAGCGAGTTCTCATCGGTCAATGCGGGAACTTTACTGCTTCTGGAAGATCGTCGTCGCTCTAGGTAACGACAAAGCCAGTCTTTGAGGAATGCAACGGGAAGGTAAACTATCATAAGAGAAGCTCCAAGATATGTGACTGCAAATGGCTGCTTATAGGCTGTAAAGATATCCTGGTCAATGGAAAGTCAAACCATACAGATTAAAATTATCCAAATTCAACGCATTTAAACAGAGATCTGAACTAAATTTTTTTCCTCTTTTTGATTCCTCGGTTCTAATATAGCATCAAGTATAGGCTCTAATTGAAGCTTGAAGCATACTAATAAGCCTAATGGAACTTGGATCCAGATATTGACCAAATTCAGAACAGATCAAACATCCACACAACCTCAGAAAGAATCAAAATTTGAGAGTCAATATATACCTGAGTAACTTCTGCAGAGGTGACCCATATGATAACAACAGTGCCAATTAAGAACAGACCAGCTTTGTATCTCCAACCCATCAGAAGAAAAAACTCTAAATCAAAACTCAGAGATCTCTGCCCCGCTTCAAAAATTGAATCTTTCGCTATGGAAACGACGGAGGGAGATTCACAATTAGATCAGCAACCCGAGGGCGGTTTTCGAGGAAAGCGGTGGAGTGAAGAAGAGAGAAAGGGGCAGAAAACCAGAAACGACCAGAATATTTTGACCAGCTGAGAGAAAATAAATAAACGGAAGAGTAACCGCGAGGGAAGGAAGGGGGTTGCAGAGGAAAGCGTTAGACAGGGAAAGAAACAAAACACACTTTAATTTATTGTTATTTTTTGTGTAAGAACAATATATATTCACGTTGTAAGAAAACAAATTTATTACTGATGACTTTAATTAAAGGGGGTCCCTTAATTAAAATCGGATGGTAGAATTTTTAAAAGCATGATCTAACCGTTTTTCTTATTTCCAACTACAGTATTATTTTCATAAATCGTGATATCTACGTATGAATAGGTAGGCTATAGCTTAAATTAAACGATATAAAAATTGTAGAAAATACATTTTGCAGAACCAAAAATTGAGAGGCCAAAATTTTGATCATATTAGTAAAAGGGGATTTGTATTTGCATCATAGCGGTTAAGAGAGTTTTCTGGCATTTGGAACATTCTCGTACAAAAGTTCAATCATTTTTGCAGCGATGCAATTCAGATTAGTACAAGAAAGTAGACTTTTATTTGGTATTTCTAACATTTTCTCTTTAACCGACAAAAAAAATAACTTTTTCTTTTCTCGTCTCTATTCTCCCATTTACATTTTTATCTGTCGTTTTTAAAATTATTGATTAAAATGAATAAGAGGGAAAAAAAATGGGCTGTCATTTGTTTTCATCTGTCATTTTCTTTTATGTTTCAAGGTTTGTTTCATTATCATATGATGAATATGGCTACTTAGACAATGGGCTGGGCCCTGCAAAAACTTTTTAATTTTCTTTCATCTAAATAGAAAAACCTTCATAAAAAAAGGAAAGATGGAGAAAAAAGACTGAAGAGAGATTGAGAAATTAAAATGAATAGTTAGCATGGCATGGGCAACAAAACAAATAATATTTGAGGAGTTTTTTCAGAAGAAAAAAGACTGATTTTATAGGCTTTCCAGTTGCTTATCTCTACGGCCTCGCCTTATTCTAAGGCTTCACAAATACTTTGGAAAAAGTTTGAGACCTTTTTTTGGTCAGCAAGTTTAAAAGCTTTTAGAATCACATTTTATATGTATTAGGTTTCAAAATAAAAATCACGGAACAAAATGAAACGCTAAAGCGTTTTTAGAGTAAATACTAGCTGATAAAATATTTTTTTTGCTATTATTAATTAGCGGCATGAGAAAATGTAAAACTGGTGAGTGTGCTTGTCGCCTTAAAAGTAAAAGTTCAGCATTTTATCCCTTTTATTATATAATTCTCGAAGTATTTGTTTGAGAAACTCATTTCTCCCTCTCTCTTACTTTTTTCTTATTTTTATTGATGAAAATCATGAAATCTGCTCTGAGATAATTATAGTTTATTCAGAGTAGGTGGCCTGAGGAAATGTCAAGTTGGTAAGTGTGGTGCTTGTGGTATTAATTAGTGACACTGACACCTATTTCTTTTATCATATATACTAGTAGTATTATTATTGAACAACAGTTACCTATATCTTATTCTCATTTTTTTTACTTTTCTAATATTTTTACATTCGATTACGATCAACTTATAGTTTCAAGTTTATCTTCATCATCATCCAAATATACAACCGCAAAAGAAAATATTTCGGTTCAATTAAAATGAATTATAGGCTTAAAAGATAGTTCAAAGTAGGCGGTAGTCATCTTCACTTTTCACCCGATTCATCCATGAAAAGGGGAGACTAGTTCGAACGATAGAAGATTTGCTGTTTCGGAAAGAGCGCTTTTCGTACTCTAATTTATAAATTCTCATTGGCATTAGCTTTTTGCATAAATTCTTTTTCGCACATGTATCTTCCCACTTTTAAGTTGCGATTGTTTAACCATATATTTTCGCGTTTGTATATTTTTTTTCCCTCCAATTCAAAGTTTTTAATTCGAAGAGGCTTTTGGCCTGCAACATTTATGTGGAACTACGAAAATTGAAAACGATGAACACATACATCCCTTACAAAAGACTTTAGAAGTTGGTGGATGTATAAGAGGACGTCACATACACAAAAAACACAATAATTCCAAAATTTTGTATGAACAAATCAGACAAAGCAAGCCTGTTCATTTCTCACTATGTATATAATTATAAAACATGATGACAACACGAGTTCACACAGTTTGTAAAGCAATGAGTTTTCACATTGCTCTATAAATAAAGAATACTTGGGTGAATTGAAAATATAAGCTTTTTTTTTTAACCACATGAAAAAGATTGAGGAAACAGAAGGTTTTCAAATCAGAAGAGCAGACAAAATAACCGCAACAATCACAGAACCGAGATTTTACTTAAGAGACAGATGCACTTACTTAAATGCAAGATGGCAGAGTAGGTCCATGGCAGAGAAAGGCCACGGCAATGTATATGATCACCAGTAGTAGTAGTATTAAGAGTAACCTGCAAGACAACAGACACATTTAGGAACAATATTCGATTCATGAAAAATCGGACAAATATACTCACTTGAGATGTTCATAAAGGCATAAAAAATCGAACGCCAAAATCACCATTTTCGTTTCAGATTAAAACTTTACGCACGGATTAAGTTTCTCAGTTCCATTTCTTTGACACTTGACAATACAAATGCGGAACTTGGGGGTGATCAAAGCACTTCACTTTGCATAGTACAGTATGTTCTTAGGGCAAAACTAGACTCAAAATCATGTTAAGGTTTATGGTCACAGGAAACATACGTGAGCTTGCAATTTCTCCACCAGACGTTGCTCCTGAAACGGCGAGCTTGCTTTCTGAAACGGAATGTATTTCCCTGCATAGTGGCGGTTTTGTCGACAAGAAGCTCCAAGCGTTCACCTCTATCGAGTACTTTGTCAATGTTCTCTATCATAACACCCCGCACCTAAACCGGAGAATGTATGTCAGCGTAAAGCAAAAATTATTAGAGACAAGTGTTTAAAAAGTCGGAAATAAGAGAAAATAAAAGACCTGACTCATTTCACCCTTGATCCGATTAATCCTATCGGCATTAGGATCATTAGAGTAATACTCAATCTGCTGAGTGAGAACTCTAGAGAATTCCTCGTTCATGGCATAAGCTTGTGCTGTATGAACTGCCCTGCCATAAGTCCTTACGAACCTCTGGTGAATATCCTCCAAAAAGGCAAAAGGAATCCTCCCTGTGAGAAAAACAAAAACTTAGAAAAAGTAACAAGAGATTCCCATATATTATAAACTCTTGCTCCTACAAAGACCATCGGATTGATTCGAATATGGCATACATCAAACTTTCTTAAAAGATTAGAAATTTGAATTCTAATTTCAGGAAAGATCAAAACTTTAGGCAATTAGCAAGTTTCAAAGATGATGAGCACAAATGGAATAATAAAGATCAAATAAGAGGGAGATGGAGATGGACGTACTTCCGGCGGTTTCCTCGGCCATACAGAGAACGGTGAGGCCATCGGTACGCTTAACGTGGAAGACGTAGCGATCCTGAGAGTAGGAGACGTTGCTGTCGTTGTTCCCAGGGACCTTCTCAAGGATCTGCTTGGCGATCGTGCTCGCATTCGTCGACGTCGCGGTGAACTCCGCAAGCACCACCGTCCCACGCGCCACGAGAGCGTACAGAATCGCCATATTCTCCGATCACCGGCCGAATCGAATGAAAGCGACGCGTGAGAGAGGGAGGAAGGTCAACGAAGAAAGGTTTCCCGCGGAAACCGAGCCAGGCAGACGAATCGCTCAAGAGATCAATCAGAGAGAAGGAGAACCAATTAGCTTTTCACCTGTCTGCTGCAGATAATTGAATCTCTCTCTCCTCTCTCCTCTTTCCTCTTGGAGTTTAGCTGGAGCTGGAGCGACCTTTTCGCCTCTGTCAGATTTAAACTATTAAATTTCGGATAGCTACGGAGATACATACACATATTTTCGAATAAGTTAATATTTATAAACTTAAAGTAATAGATAGTTTCACTTTTTTTTTATAAAAAAAATTACCTTATACTAATTTTAACTTTGGAGGTATACTTTTAAATAAGTAATTGTAAATGTGAAAGATAAAATATATTTAATCTACAAAAAGAATATTATCATAGAAATTAAGTTTTGAAGGATTTCAGTTTTAATACACATAACATTCCAAAACTAAAAATCATAAATATTAAATAATCTTATATTATCTTATTTAAACAAATCCACTGAAATTAACTTTGAGGATTTTCTTCTATCAAATGACACATTCTTGAGTGTACAAGTGGAGATATTTATGTATTCTAAAAAACGTAGAGAAAATCAGTTTCAGAGTAAATTCGGTTCGGGTTTGAATAAATATGAAACATTATTGACCAATGAGGCTGAGCCCAACAAAATTTAGCCCTTACAAAACTTGCAAATTTGCAATAGAGAGCTCAGATAAACCCAACCCAAAACCCATAACGGAAATCGAAACGTGGTTCACGAGTCGCGCAAATCCAAACCGAATCTCACGGGAAGAAGGTGGGGACAATATAGATACAAAACAACCATATATATATACACGGTAACGGGAGGCTTGGCGCCTCCGTCAAATGACGTGTTGTCCTTTCGGGTTTTCCGTTAGAGTAGACGACAGCGCCGTTTATCGCCGTGGTCCGTGGAATTGAAGCAGAGGAAGAGAAGACCCTGAGAGACGCCATCTGCTCCTTCTTCTCTCTCTCTCTCTCTCTCGCTCAAATCCACCTGGATCTGAGGATCGTCATAAACCCCTACTCTTCCGATCGTTTTGCTCTGATTTCCGCAATTTTAGTAGTTTTTCGATCGCGTCTTCCGATTGGATTTGATCGGAAGATCAGATTCAGGTGAGGTAGGTAGGAGTTTGGTGGAGATGATGCAGAGACGGAGTCCGCCGAAGCACAGGCATGACGGAACGTCGCCGCTTCCATTGGGAATGGATTGGAGTCCTCCGCCGCGCAAATGGGTGAGTTCTTCTTACACGGATGATATATAAATGCTCTTCCCAATCTATTGGTAGAGAGCTACTGTTAGTACGACACCAAGTCCGATCACCACGAAATGCATTACTTGTGTTCCATCTCCTAAGTACAATTGGTTGCTGGAATCTTTGTTTGGATAGCTGCTCATTTAGAAATATCGTTATGCTCGCTTTACATTAATGCAGTAAGATTTTTTTTATATATTTTTGTGCAGAATGGTAGAGATACTGTTTGGCCTCATGATCCTAGAACCGGATGGAGTTATTGTGTTACAATACCCTCATGGGTTGTCCTTCCAAAATCGAGAAATTCAGATCCTGTCGTGGTAATTGAAAATACTTCAATCTCCACTGTTTTCTTGTTCTGCATGGTTTAACTTATTCCAACAGTTACTTCAACTTTCCTTACGTATATAACATTTTAGAGCAACAGTTTTACAGGGTTCAGATAAGTGTGCAATCCCCTGAAGGTGTTACCACAATGCGAGGAGTCTTGAGAAGATTTAATGATTTTCTTAAGCTATTAACGGATGTAAGAAATTTTTGAATCGCTCTATCTATCTCTCCATTTTGTTTTTCTTCACTTCTCAACGATATTAATTAACTGCTATGCGCTTCACGGCGTATTTACATTCATGTTTTCCTTTCAGCTCAAAAGAGCATTTCCCAGAAAAAGTTTTCCATCAGCTCCCCCCAAAGGGTTGTTACGTATGAAAAGCAGAGCAGTGTTAGAAGAGGTATGCACTTTTCCTGGGACTAACTGAATTAGCTCACTTATGTAACTGCTGTTACTCTCAATTTCCTTTCTGTTTTTGTCCTATTTCTTCCCTTTCCTCAAACCCCTTTCTCTAAACCTTACCCAACAAAGAGTAAACACGAATAGTTCACATTTATAAATATGCGGAGAGCCATGTACTCAGCATACAATTATTCATGAAAAAAATCTGTTTCACAAGTGATAGCTGTGACCTTGTTGCAGAGAAGGTGCTCTCTTGAGGAGTGGATAACGAAGCTATTATCTGATATAGAGTTCGCAAGAAGTGTCGTTGTTGCATCCTTTCTTGAGCTAGAAGCTGCTGCTAGGTCTGGTATGAGCTATTACATTATGTTTCTAAACTGTGCATTAGTAAATTGTTTGTATGTCATTAGAGTCTAACATGATGTTTCATTTCAGCATGCCAAGATGTAGATCAGATTGCTTCTGATGCCAATAATGATAGAACTAGCACAAGTTCGTCACCAATGGTTCACCCAAGTTTGAGCTTGTTTCAGACTGGCGGCAGTTCTTCTCTCACATCTGAGTACGGCAGTGATACTGCTTATGAAACATCTGAGCTTGGGTCTCCAAGTTTAGGACAAGATGATATTTCTGAAATTGGTACCGAAGATCTTACTCTGGATGAAGAAGTAACAAATCCAATAGAGAAGCTCGTTAACTTCAGCATGTCTAACATTGACGAGGGGCTTTCAATGAGCCAAACTATTCTAGAGCAACTTGAAGACTTTCCAAAACATAAAGTCCGCTCAAGATATGTCAATAATATCCCAGGGAAGGATGTTTATAATGGAAATGCTTCTAAAGGTGGATTTCTTGCTAACAATGGCTCACGACTACTATCTGAACCAGAATCATCAGCTCACTCAGTTGTGCATGATAGAAATCTTTCTTTTGAGAGTGCTGACGGGTTTCTTCTACACACCGGTGAGACATCAACATCTGGTCTTTTAAGTTCAAGCAGTGATAGCCACCTAGATCTGCGCAGAGGTGCTGGTGTGTCGCTTGGAACTGGTATTGTTAGTAACCCGGAGAGGCAGGGTAGTGCACAAATAGTTCTTCCACTGGACCTGCGTAAGAAATTGAACAGGATTCTGTTAGCCACGAACGAGAGACTTGTAAATGCAAAAACAGATATGGAGGATCTTATAGCCAGACTAAATCAAGAGATAGCGGTGAAAGAGTACCTAAACAAAAAGGTACAATAAGAAAAGTACCCACGAATTCTGTGTTTTGATTTTTCTTTTCAGTTTTGGTTATAAACATCTGTATCTTAACCCTTGTTTTTTTGGAGCGAATGGTAGTGTTGTAATCTTGTCTTTACTGGTCAGGTTAATGATCTAGAAGGGGAACTTGAAACTACTAAGCAAAGAAGCAAAGAGAATTTGGAGCAAGCTATTATGACCGAGAGGGAAAGATTTACTCAGATGCAGTGGGATATGGAAGAACTTAGACAAAAATCTTATGAGATGGAACTGAAGTTAAAATCGAGAGAGGTATGATTTGAAATAGTGTCGAATGTCTATTAAATTATTTTCGCAACCATGCTGGTTCGCATAGATCGTACATAAGTTCCCTATTGTAGAGAAGCCGCTGATTCAAATCATTATAACAGGATGGGAGCTCACTTGCAGAACCCACTGAACAGTCAACTGTTTCTGAGAGACATGTTTTGTCAAAAGAATTGGATGCCAGAAAACAACAACTGGAGGATCTCTCCAGACGATATGATGAATTAGAGGCAAAATCAAAAGCAGATATTAAAGTTCTTGTCAAAGAGGTCAAATCTCTGAGGCGTTCTCATGTGGAACTAGAAAAGGAGCTGACTCAATCTTTGACTGATAAAACTGAAGCCGAGGTAATTTCTGGCTCGTATAGTAGTATATATATTTTCCAGCACCATGGGGTTTGTGGATTCTTACTTCGCATTTCTGAAAACATGTTGCAGAAACTACTCGAACATGAGAGAAAACTACTTGAGAACACGGTATCAGCTAGAAAAAAGTTGCTTAGTGACTGCAGAATTCTCCACGACCGGCTTAAAGAGTACAACTCGAATTTGTCAACGGACGTAAATGGTAACTTCGTAGAGGACTCGACTACAGTATCAGATGCTTTGCGTTTGCTGTCAATATCGGATGATCAAATTGAGGAGGTATTGCTGCATCTCTGCTTCATCTCCTTTTAAAATCATAAGATTTCACGACTGAGTACATCCAGTCACATTCATGCTTTTTACTGCGTCTTGATATATGCGTCAGCATAAAGTTAATTTGTTAGTGTAGGGTAGTTAGGTTTTTGCTGCACTTGTGAAGCATTGCTAAAAAGAACCTTGCTTGTAACACTGTCGCGCTTTGCATTTTACAAGTTTTAATAATGGTGGCCATTTTCAGGCTCAGCTGCTTGCCGGGTTTGATGAAGCTGCTCAAGGCATCGATAAATCTCTCAGCGTGGGTAGTGAAACAAGAATCATGGAGGACGAACTGAGGAAGATACTGGCAGATATCTTTGTTGAGAATGCCAAATTGAGAAAACAGGTGAACTCTGCAATGCTTCGTGCTCTCCAGAAAGACATAAAGACCACGGAAGATGTGAGTGAGGAAAATGGTGATGAGAAAGAGGAGGCTTCAACAGAAACACTGAACATATAGGTATAATCATAATAGTTGCTTTGACCTGAGAATAGAGTTCACAATGAGAACTGCCATTTTTATTTTCTTTTATCAAAGGACTGGTCGCTTTCTGTTACAAAACGGTTGGTCTCTTGAAGAAGCAAATTTAGTTGAAGCTGTGTAATCAATATATATATACACACTGAGCACCCCTTTTGAAGAGTACATAAGGAAAAACTTGTGTATTGCGTATATTTGTTGTATTATTGTAATGCATTATCAAATCCTCTGCATACCTATGTATACTTGTCATTGTGTTCGGAACTCAGTTTTTCTCTAGTATTCAGCAACCGGGATTAGGTAAAACTCGGCATAAAGTTGGAACGACGAGTGTGTAACATCTTTAAGTTCCAAAACGCAAACTCATCACACAGACTGCTGCGACCACTACGACGGTAATCGGAATTTGGGTTCGGTTTGTATTTCTAGCGTTTTTATATTTCGGTTTACATGAACCCACATCCTAATACTGATTGTTTTTTATAGATTTCGGGTCGGCCTAATTTTTCCTTTTCAAGTGGGTTCGATTTAATTTTAATTGCTTTTAAACCGAATATAGAAAAAGAAAAGTAAAACCATATTTAATGTTTTAACTTTAAGACTCACTTCAGTTGAGAATTGTTACGGAGCTCCGATCGTTCTCAAGGAATATACAACCTTTGACAGGGGTTTAACTAAAACCCAGCTTCCTCTGTATTAGAGGTCGCCAATTTAATACATTTTGATTTATTCAAATACATTTTACACAGTCAAAGTTTAGGCGAAACGGTTAACAGACATAGTCCAATCGAAAAAAATATCTATCAAGTAGTATACAACAATGAGCCAATAAACTATTGAGGCAAGCACTCTTATAGGCTATGTTACATTACATTTGAGAGAGAGAGGGAGGCTCGTATCTGCAAACACAGTCATATATGTTTCCCTTTATCAACTTCTCAGCCAATCTCTGATTCTTAACCATTGCTAACTGCAAAAAGCAAAGGAAGAGAAAGGTTTCAATCCAGAGTTTCCATAGCAATTTTAGAGTTAAAACTTGAGGTTTCATACCTTGAGAGCCTCGCATTTGAATTGAGCGATGAAGTTGGTGTGGAGAGCTCTACCCATACCTTCCAAGACAACCTGCAAAATCATTAAACATCAAACAATGAACAAAGCTTATCTATTTTGTGTGTGTTTGAAGATTTTTCAAGTATAAACAGAGAAGATGTGTTCTGTGTATACAAGATCGGCATCTTTGGCAGCAGCTGCAAGCTCGGAGCTGACTTGTCTGAGGTCGATGCAAGGACTTCCGCAACCATTTTCAACAACCATCAATGGTGCTGAAGTTGAATCCTTCTTTGAGCCATCCCCTGGATTTACCATCGCATCCACAAGTAAGCCACCCATTTCTGCCGCTCTCCTCAGGATGTCACAGTGCTTCAAGAGTAAAGACAGAACAAAAGAGTTAGTAACATGATGATTACACCACTGCAAAGAATCGAAAGTTAAACCAACACTACCTTAGCAGCCCCAGCGACAATATCAGGGAGTTCCATAGCGGTCACATCGTTAAGAGCAGGAAGAGAGTTTGCCACCAGAACAACCTGGAGAAGCATAATAACAATTTGTTTAGTGTTTCCTCAACTAATTTCAGAAAGAAGCTATTCGGTTTTATCAAGAGCTAAGGAGAGTCGTACTTCAGTCCCACGGCGGAGAAACTCTCGGGCAAGAGGAAGCATCCCAAGAATTACGTCTGCTCCTGAGTTATCAACAAAGAGTAACGCTCTTTTATGTCGATGAGGCTGCTTACCTCCAGACCCAAGCATCCTTTCTTTGAAAGCATCAAAATCATCTACCTGATTTCACAGATAACAGAAGATTTCCATCTTAAAAATTAACAATTAGCAAACAGTAACCTCAAAGAAAATATAAATAGGTGGTCTTGTCTCTCACCCTCCACGGTCTCTGCATCTTGTTGCGACTCATTCTGTATATTTCAATAATAGTTCCTTTGTGATATAGATCCACACATGCCCGAGATCCCCAGTCGAATATGTTTGCAGCAAGAACACCTTCTATTAGTGTAAGCAACCTCGCCTCCTGAAAAATCCATGAGAAGTTGTCTAATATGTATAGCAACACTAAACGCTTAGTAGCAAACCATAAAAACTACATAGAGAAGATTAATGATCACAGACCTCGTTCATCGAATCAAGCTCCTCCAGTAAATCAGGTAAAACAGCAAGTGATGCCTCGTTCTCCCTATCAATACCGAAGAACGAGAGGGCATAAGAGAAACTCCAAAGTAGGAAAGAGATCATAGGACTATGTTTTTTTACCTTAGCTTGATGCTTCTATAGGCATCAACAAACTGGAATTCCCTTAAGCATTCTTCCCTAAGTTCCAAGAGATTTGCTAGCCCCAGCTTTCCATATGCAGCTGGCTCTTCCATTAATCTACAGCCAAGATAAATTGTCAGCCAAAGGCAAAAGCACACAAAAATTCAAGATTTTCTTGAATTTTCTGTTTCACAGATTTGTTCGTATGATGAACCAGACCTTGCCAAATGAGCAGAAAAAGCACGAGAAAAAGCATCACCGCGCCTTTTCGCATCCTCAGTTCCTCCTTCACTTGCCACAGCCTATAGCCATGTTCATAGAATCATAGTATAGCAGGAGTGTTAGCTTTACCACCCAAAAAGAAATACTATGAAGGTGGAATAAAATTCATGTGTGTTACCGTATCAACGAGGTCTGGCAAATGCTCAGACAAAACTTTGAGCCAGTACCTACACACCAAAACAAAATAAGCAATCTAACAAACAGTGATTTCATCAAATAAAACCAGTGTTTCGGACGATCGGCATCTGACGTATTACTCACTCTCGTTCGCCTTGGTCTGATAGGTCAATCGTGTTAGGCTCATACCTGGAGTAAAACAAATCGTTTTAGAACACACGAACGTAAATCCTCCAAAATGAACAAGCGGTAAACTATGAGATATATGTACAAGTTCAATACATTACTCAGGGACACGCTACTTACATTTTCGGGTCGGCCAGCAATGGGAATACTTCTAGAGTGGGCACAAGATGGAGAACGCCAACATTTAAAGCACTGGCGTCAGATCTTAGAGCACTACCTCTGGATGAGGGAACGTCAAACCCTCCAAGGCCAGTCGTTTTCGATGGAGTCATCGGTACAGGCGCAATTATTTCAGTTCCTCTACGCACAAACTTTTCCATCCACGAAATCTGAAAGCAACCGGGAAAGCCCCTTTAAAATCCAAAACTTATCCACACCGGATTTAAGATACAGAACATTTATAACTAGTTGAAGTGATGTCTCTTTACAATAAGCCTAAGAAAAGTTTTAAAAAGGGGAAGAGCACCTGATTCCACCTCCTGTTCAGAATTTAATGGACTATACTCTTATAATTCCTATTTCAGCATTTGATATATACATAAAATAAAGAAAAGAATATATAGCTGTGACAAAGATTTGAAAACAAGGTTCTGCTAACAAAAAGGAATCCAACAACTCTCTGTATGTATATATGATCAGAGATCAGTAGAACAATGAATCTCTCTTAAGTTATAGAATATCAACAAAGTTGGTTAACATAGGCGAGAATCTATGATTCTTAATCTTTCTTTTTATTAATCTTTAGGTCACATAAAAAGAAAGAAAGAAAGAATCAGCATACTTCACAACGAATGATATCCATACAAGAATAAGCATACATTTATTCTTACGGATACGTGAACAAATAAAAAATAATGAATCAGAAATTCGAATTTTACACTGGAGATTATTGATTTAATAATAACTTATCCATAACTTATGCCTAATAATATATATTCTCTACTCTAAACCAGACTCTAAAAGATGTTGTACTGACTAATCTCAAGGCGAATGATCGAGTATCCAATCCAAATCAGTCAGCAAACACGCCAAGGAAAGGAACAAGTAATAGATTATAGATCATATCCTTCGCCCACAAAATTCAGCAAGTCCATGAAATATTCGCCAAAAGAATTTACTAACCAGTTTCAAGAACAGCATATTTTATAATGGTATTGCCTAAAGATACTATAATGGTACGCAGCACGCACTTCACTCAGCACAAACGTATAAATGGTATCACATCATTACGGAATCTGTTGCTGTCAGCTTCAGAAGAATCAAATAGAACAATCCGAGACATAGTCACATAGGTCGAACGTAAGCTAAAAAATTGGTTACCTTCTCGTTAAGATCACCGAGTGGTGGTCCGTGGATATTTCCTCCAGTGTATGGTGCACCCATTGGGAACCTCTCAACCAACTGATGGGACATTAAATCATCCAATCCGTGCTTCTCATAGCTCATGAACGCACCCAGAGCACCCAGAAAACCTTCATGCCTCAAGAACATAGCTTGCATATCTCCTTTCGACCTAGTGTGATCAAACAATAAATTTAAAGAGCTGAGTGATGAAAGTGGAGTACACATATCACGCCGAGGTCCAAGTTTACAGGTGAAGTTACCAGAAATGTACAGCAAACGAAATTGTGTCCATGGTATATGCATGTCCTCTTATGAAAAATCCTCCGAAAAATATTCGCTTCAACCCAAAGCGAAGGGCGTTCAAATATGATATCTACATAGCAAAATACAAATCAGAACCACAAAAATATATCCAATACAGACACAGTGATCAAGAAATTTTCCTCAAAACCTTTGGACACACGACCTCATACCTGCCCAATATTGTATGAAATCATCCGCAAAAGAGACAAGGAAATATCTTCAGGTCTGTAATCTTCCAGTTCCTTATTTACAGAGATCGCCTTGCCAAAACTAGAAGCTATTGTTGAAGCAGAGAGGCCAATCTGTATAATTGATTAATGAAAATCACTAAAACTGTAGTGGTAAAGCATTCTCGTTTATAACAGGAAAGCAGCCACATCCTTCAATGAATGAGACTCATACCTTGGAGTAATCCATGCCACCATAAATATCACCAACAAGCATGTCAATGGTACTATTGTCTCCCTTTTGGCTGAGTTCTAGCAATTCATCAAAACTAAAACAGAAGAAAACATCGTTAAGTATAGGAAAGAAGAATGTAAAGCAGTAGTAAAAAAAATCAGATCCATTGTAACCTCTTGCACTTCGTTAGAAGTCTTCCCAAGCCCCAATAGGTACCACCACCAACATTAGTCCCACTTACACGTTCAAACTTTCCTTCCCCGTCAACCTGTATTTTGAAAAGTTAGCTCACACAATGTATAGGTTTATGCGAGTTTCTGACTTCCCAACTCAAACGTTCAAGGATCCACAGAACTCAATAAGTAGATGAAGTAGCGAAAGTAAACAAATACCTTGATTATGCTGACACCAGATCCAACGTTCACAAGAAGATAGGGATACAAATCATTGGGGTCTATCTGTACAAATTCTTTCTCACCCTCCATGTGCGTGAAGGCTTCATGTCGAATAGCCTGCAGAAAAAACGTGAAAAAACGACGATAAAATCCAAAAGTACACTTGCAGAACGAGAAACAATAACTAAACCGAGCTGAAGAAATTCAATACTCTTATCAGACATAAAGATTTCTAGCTCTTATCATGTGACTCAGAACTTCAACAAGCAAATCAGCAACCGGACACAGATACAGAGAGCCTATCTTTGCGTTATGTTTTGCAAGTGCTAGTAAAGAAGGCACAACTACAGATGCAGACACCACGTAAACGGAATGTTGAATAAAGAAAGGTCTTACTTACCTTGAGCAAAAAATTTGCTCCAGAAACAAGGCAATGCATTTCATCTTCTTTTTCAATACTAACGCCTAGCCGTTCCTTGAACAAATCCGCAAATTTATAGGCCCCGCCACCTGTGACCTGTAAGATACACGTACGGCTGACTCACATGTTTAAACAAGCAATCATCAACTAATTAAAGCTAAAATCGGTAAATCACATTATATGGATATACAGGACACGTGAACATAAAAACGTTTCACATAAAAACAATAACTATGACCGTTTTAAATATTTTCTGGTATCGCAAATGACAGAAGGAGCTAGATATATCCGGAAAGAGCCTCATACGGTGATAAAGATAAAACAAGCAAGTCTTGAAGATGCCATTACCTTGATAACACCAGTCCCCAAAGGCAAGGTCTTGGAACTCCAAGGATAAGGATCTATTCAATTATTCAAATAAGGTTGTGAGAAGAACTGGTGAAGAATGCGAATTAAACAGTCAATCACCAGGAAGAAATAGATCTTATAACAGTAAAACGAAAGAAAACTGTCAGTGGCAACTTTGACAGCGCATCCTTCTTAATTAAGTGAATTCTTGAGTCTACTTACAGAAGTTAATACTTGACAAAACCACAGCGGCTTAGCTGAATATTGTGTAACACAGCATTCTAGCGTTTCAGTGCATAAGTTGGTGGAAATAGCCAATACCTCGGCGATGAAGCTGCTTGGAATGAATGAAGTCCAAGCACTCGTTTATTTTGTGAGTCTCGAACTTGACGAAATGAAGTCTCCCACCAAGAACAGGATAGCTTCTCAAGTTCCCATTGGTGATACCCAACCTCTCCTTGATCGTCCTCTTCCGCTTGTCATCATCGTTTGAGTAGTCCTCGTGCCGTGAAAAGTAGAGCAACTTTATCAAAGATCCTACAAATAAACTTAACGGTGTTTCAAACACAGCACTTGAAAAAGCAACGAAATTTGTTGAATTGGAATCATACCTCCGATGTCAAGTGCCAAATGAGAGATATCATCAGATTGATTGGGCAAGAGAATGGTGGGATCTCTCTCTTCGAAATTGCCCTGAATTTCAGCTTTGCTCAGATCAAGCTGTGGCCTAGAGCCTGATCGGTGGATTGAAGTCCCAGGAGCAGAAGGAGTCATATCTCTCTCACCACTACCACCAACACAAACCTGAGGTTTAGCTTCAGCTTCTCTGTTATCGTCACGAATTGGATCATGCTCATCTCCTGGACCCGCCATATATATATTTTAAATAAATAAATAAATATAAGACACACCCACAAAGATCGGATCACCAACAACTGCCTAATTCCAACACCACAAAAGCCCTAACTACCAAACTATCTTCAATTAGACCCACTTTCCCCAAACGAAACCCAGAACCAGCTCTCCTCGTACAAGGACACCAACTGCGATGACTTTCAAAGTCCTTTACTTTAACTCAGGCAAAATCTTGACTTACTTTTGTCATCACATTATCTTGTCTATAAATGCCATTAATGAATTATTTAAATATTTGATATACTTAATAATTTACCACGTAATCCTTTAATTATTTAAATATTTAATCAGAAATTGTAAGTGGATGCTTGCTAAAATTATGGATTAGGTTTGGTGTGTTGCATGTTATTGACCAAACTCAAACTTCATTTGTGGTTTTGGAGCTCCAATGTCTGCAATAGATGAGCAGTTTCGTGTAACCGGATAAGATGTGGATTAAAGCCTACTCATACGAAGTTCGTTTTGGTATAGGCCCTGTTCGTTACCTAAACGCTGCGACAGCGACAAGCGGCAAAAAAATTACACAGAAGAAAGAGAAAAAATGGAAGGGAATTACAGCTCTTCAATCGCTCGGGAGAGAGAAAGAGAAGGAAAAGAGAAGAAAATGAGTCGCTGTTTTATTTTGCGACACCCGCGTTAGCGAATCTCTTTAATTATTTGATCGCTGCGATTCTGTTAACCACCGGAGCGACTAATAAAGAAGAAAACTATGAAGAAATTTTGGTCGCAGAGTTCAGTCGCTGCGATCTGGAAACGAACAGGCCCTATAGTAGTTAGTTATGCTATACGTCTAGATCTTATGAGGTTTAGAAATTAGAACTACGAGGATGTGATTCGGTATTTGTTTCCTCTAGTAAACACTGTGACAAAGGTTCATAGTTAAAATTTTGAAGTTGGAGGAATCAGCAAGCTTGGAGAGAGTGATGTTTTGTATTAAAAAGGCGTGATGTTTTGTCTTTCCGATACTAATGTTCGATAATGGATCCTAAAATACTATTGGGCTTATTGGTTTTTAAAAAGCCTTATGTGGACCCAAAACATACATTCTTATGAGAGTATTTATTTTTGTGAAATTTTAGAATGATCAATGACAGATATTTCACTAAAAACCTGGACCAAGGAAATAAAGAAAAAAGATTCACTTAAAAAGGAAAGAAATAATACTATTTAAGTAGTTAATGAAAACTCTTTAGCCATTTCCAACCACGCGACTTAAAATCATGCCAGGTCATTAAAAAACCTTATATTACAAATAGATCCCGTGGCGGCGTATTTGACACGTGGGCATGCCGACATGAGACTTGTGAATAAGGGCAAAAAGGACTTTTTGGCTTTAACGACGATCTGAACTCGCAAGCCAACGCGAGCCTCTATTTCGATATTTTCTAGTTTTGTTCCAACTTTTTCTTTATCCTTAAAACAAATATTAAAATAAATTTATTTTTATCCAAATTCGGTCCTTTTCAACGATCCATCCTCCTCTTTAATCCCTTCCTTACCTTGTTTGCTCTAAATTGCCAGCATTACATTTCCATTTGTATTTCTATACTCTCTCTCTCTCTCTCTCCCTTGCTAGATTCTTCTTCTTCCTTGGATTTGGGTTTGCTCTCGTAAGCCCTCTCCAAACGCCACTTGTTAAATTTGATCCTGTGACATCCCAGGAACAGTGATTTGGGGTTTTTTCCTTCTGTGTTGGATCGGAGCTCGAATGACGAATGCTTAATATGCTCACGGGATGGGTTTCTCTCAGGCTATCCGCCTAAATCTTGCTTCCTACTCGTCTCTCTCTCCCTGCGAGGTTTTCACCTTATCACTTACTTTTCCTCTATTTATTACATATCGCTGCTGTTTCACAAGATTTTTCTTCTCATTACGCTCTCAAACTTTTCTCTTTCTCTTCAAAAAATATATGGTTTTTCACAGTTTTGTTTTGCTGTCTTGTTATTGGGTTTCGTTCCTTTATTATTCTTTGCTTCACTCAGATAATGATGAAAATGACTATTCCTAAGATTTGATCTATCCATAACTATGCTTAATTTGGCTGCAATAGCGAGATCATTACTTGCATCATCTAAGTTGCTTTGTGTCTGCCCGAACTCATTCAGTTTTGTTTTTTTTTTTCCCGTTAAAAGAAAAGTGAAGACTTTGGCTTTGATGTTGATGTCTGTGTTATACTTTCTTGATGCAGTATTGTTCGACAAGAGCAAACCAGAAGCAGAAGAGTCTTGTTGCATTCCAGAGCAGTAGTAGAAGGGGAAAGAGACGTTTTTTACTGAGTGTTAAATCAGTTTTGAACAATACGAGACCAAACATCAACGATAATGGAACAGCCGACCCTGCAAAGGTTCTTTTCGATAAACTATTCGCTCAGACGCAGAAATTGGAGAGACAGACGAATCAAAGCTCGGTGTATCCTCATGATGAAGATCTGTCCTACTCAAACCTTGGGGGACTTGAGTCGGATCTTCAGGCCGCGCTAATGGCCCTGTTGAAAAGGGAAGAGGACTTGCAGGATGCAGAGAGGAAGGTTCTCTCTGAGAAGAAGAAACTAAACCGGGTTAAGGAGGGTTTAGCAAAACGAGAGAGAATAATCGTCGAAGCTTCTTTGAAGCATGAGAGTCTACAAGAGGAGCTGAAGCGGGCGAATGTGGAGTTAGCTTCACAGGCCAGAGAGATTGAAGAATTAAAGCATAAGCTTAGGGAAAGAGACGATGACCTTGTTGCTATGCAATCGTCCTTGACTCTGAAAGAACGCGAGCTAGATCATATGCGCGATGAGATTTCAAACAAAAGCAAGGAGGTCTCTGTGGCTATCCAAGAATTTGAAAACAAGTCACAACTCTTGAGCAAAGCCAACGAAATTGTCAAGAGACAAGAAGGTGAAATACATGCACTTCAGAGAGCCCTCAAGGAGAAGGAAGAAGAACTAGAAATTTCTATGGTGGCGAAGAAACTTGAGCAGGAAAAGCTCAGAGCAACAGAAGCCAACTTGAAGAAGCAGACGGAAGAGTGGTTGATAGCCCAGGATGAAGTGAATAAGCTTCACGAGGAAACTCTGAAACGCTTAGGAGAAGCCAACGAAACCATGGAGGACTTCAGGAGAGTGAAAAAGCTTCTGACTGATGTGAGATTCGAGCTTGTTTCTTCTCGGGAAGCTCTGTTATCTTCCAGGGAGCAAATGGAAGGAAAGGAACTACTATTAGAAAAACAATTAGAGGAACTCGAGGAACAGAGGAAAAGTGTGTTGTCATATATGCAAAGCTTGAGAGATGCTCGCACTGAAGTAGAAAGCGAGAGAGTAAAGCTCAGAGTTGCTGAGGCTAAGAACTTTGCACTTGAGCGGGAGATATCGGTCCAGAAAGAAATGCTGGAGGAATTAAGAGAGGAGCTGAAGAAAGAGAAATATTTGCTGGAGCAAGCTATGCATGATATTTCCGTTATTCAAGTTGAGCTGGAAAAAAAAACTAACGCGTTTCAGGTATCACAGGATCTACTTCAAGAGAAAGAGTCAAGCTTGGTGGAGGCCAAACTAGAGATTCAGCATCTGAAGTCTGAACAGGCGTCTCTAGAGCTATTACTGCAAGAAAAGGATGAAGAGCTAACGGAAGCTCGAAACAAATTGGAAGAAGTGAACCGGGAGGTAACAGAGCTAAAGATGCTTATGGCCAGTAGAGAAGATCAGCTTACGCAGGCAACTGAACTGCTGAAGGAGAAAGATGTTCACCTTCAGAGAATCGAAGGTGAGTTAGGCAGTTCCAAGCTGCAAGCCACTGAAGCTGAAATGGTGGTGGAAAGAATTGCAGAGCTGACGAGCAGATTGGTTATGTCAACCACCACCGGAGAAGATCAGAACGCAGTGAGGAGTGACAATGAGATAAGCTTTGACACGATGCAGCAACCACTAGAGAGACCTCATATTGATTACGGAATGGAGAACAAACGGCTGGTAATGGAGTTAAACTTCACCAGAGAGAATCTGCGGATGAAAGAAATGGAAGTTTTAGCTGTGCAGAGGGCTTTGACGTTTAAAGACGAAGAGATCAACGTGGTCATGGGAAGACTAGAAGCCAAGGAGCGGGAACTAAAAAAACTGAAAGAAGAAACGATCAGTGACAGTGAAGATTTGAAGACGCTATATGCCTTGGCACAGGAGACAGTCGGGGGAAAAACAATGGGTGATCTAGCCATAGAGAAGCTTCAGCTAGAGGCAGCTCAACTAGAAGTCGAAGCTGCAACGAGCGCATTACAGAAGCTTGCAGAAATGAGCACAGAGCTTCTAAGTCAAGCTGATATGAGTATGGAGGCAGATTCTAATTTCGTTGTGATGCAAGAGAACGGGTTCCATGAGGAAAACAATTCAGGCGCAAGTAGCGAATGTATTGCGGAGGTAAAATCAGAAGTTGGCAGGCTGTGGTCCTTGACAGAGAAACTCCTAGAGAATGCAGGAATCGTTGCTGGTACATCCACAGGCATGAAAGGTGCGACTTTATGAAGAAGATTAAATCATACAGATTAATTTTATAAGCTTGATCTGTGATGTGATTTCTTTTCTTTTTTTGTGTGGATAACTGGATATGTAGAATTACCGGGTGTTAAATAATTATTCTCAAAACTAAGATTGTTCTGCATACAACGCCTGTCTTTGAAACGTTTAAGACAATGTAACAAGAGATTCCTTGTAAGAATAAAACATTTGTGATCTCCAGTTAAATCATGGTTATGGCAAGACGAGTGTCACGACTCCGGTTCATGTAAGATATATTAATTTTCAAAATCTGCATGTTTATTATTATTTTTGTTTTTATTGTTGAAATTTTTAATTTTTTTGTCTAAATAAAAGTAATATTTTTCCGCTCCTTTCATTTTATTTTAAGCTCAGCACCACATCCTTTTGCTTATTTGTGTGGTAAAGAGAAGAGATAACAGAAAATCTCCGGTCTTTTCTCTCACTCTCTCCAAAGAGATTATAGAGATCAGTTTTGAGCATTCTCATCTCTCGAAGCTCTCTGTGTGTCTGTGTGTGGCCATGGCTAACTCGATTATGGCTTCCTCCAAACCGCTAATCTTCCTCTCATCATCCTCGAACCAGCCAAGCCGAGTCCAGATTCCGAAACTCGCGAAACTCCCCCAGATTCCCAAATCCATCTCCTCCTCCGACCTCCGTAGCAAGGCGATATCGGTCTCTTCAGCCACGGTGAAGTCCCTAGCGCTAATCGCGGCATTCGCTCCGCCGTCGATGGCGGAAGCGATGGAGAAGGCGCAGCTGTTCGATTTCAACCTGACGCTGCCGATCATCGTGGCGGAGTTCCTGTTCCTGATGTTCGCGCTGGACAAGGTGTACTACTCGCCGCTTGGGAACTTCATGGACAAGAGAGACAGTGAAATCAAGGAGAAGCTTGCGAGCGTCAAGGACACTTCCACGGAGGTGAAGACGCTCGACGAACAAGCCGCCGCTGTCATGAGAGCAGCTAGGGCCGAGATCGCCGCCGCTCTTAACAAGATGAAGAAGGAGACGCAGGTAAATTCAAGACCACATGATCTATCATCTGGAAACAGGGAAATGGTTGTCTGAAGTTTGGATCTTTGGTTTGTTTATGGCAGGTGGAGGTTGAGGAGCAGCTAGCGGAAGGAAGGAAGAAGGTGGAGGCGGAGCTACAGGAAGCGCTGGCGAGCTTGGAGAAGCAGAAGGAAGAAACCATTAAAGCTCTTGACTCTCAGATCGCTGCTCTTAGTGAAGACATTGTCAAGAAGGTTCTTCCTTCTTAAACCAACTCTTACTTTTTGTTTAAACTCGTCATTTTCTCTCTTTCTCAAAACTCATTTATATAATCACATTACTGTAAATCTCTCTTCTCTCTTGTCTCTCTTACAATTCTCCAATTTTAATTCTATAGTTTATAAATAATTAGCTCTCTCTTCTCCTATTTAGTTCGATCTAGTGATAAATCTTCATAGACTCTTATCGTCACAAGATTAAATTGTATCTTGAATCAATCGAGTAAACAAACAAACAAAAAGCAAATGGCAGGAGTTGTTTCTGTCTGCGAGCGAAGTAAGAAGAACATGTATGTAATAAGATGTCAAAACTCAAAACCAAACAGTCCAGGCTCAAAACTAAAGGTCCGAAAGTATTCAGAAACAACAAAATGGACTCTTCTGAAACGGGCTCAGGTCCAACAAGGAAGCCCAACCCAACCGGCACTTTTATGGGCGTGAGCAACCGACGAAAGTCACGAAACAAAGAAGAAGCTAGAGGTTGTGGTCAGGATTACTCTCGTTTGGTGGATACAGTGATCATGAAACTTAAATGCAGTTGTTGAGCTATTGGAGGATGTGGTTTTTCATCAGCAAAATATACTCTTAACAATGGCTATAATCATTCGTATAAAATGTCAGACCCTTGTATAAAAAATTGGTGATGAGATCTCTCTACTGGTTGCTCGATTGACACCCTTTTTGTTCACATTAATCGAGCAACGACGGTTTCCCGCAGGCGAACACCATTACTTACAACTCACAACTCAGAATAAGTACTTTTAATAAATTTGCTTAATATAGAGAATAAACAAATCCTCTAAAGAAAAGTGAAAAGTTTTTGGTTCAGCTAAAGTAAAAAATGGGCCTGTGGTTGTGGTATTAAGTAACGCAACGGTGTTTGTTTCAATAAGAAGAAACATACGGGGCCTCCACGCCTTCGTCCTTCAGGTTCGCTCTCTCTCTTCTTCGTCTGTCTTTATCAGCTCCTCAAGTTACTTGTTTCAGTTTCCGAGGCTCCTTTCTTTGTTTGTTTTCTCTTTCGTCAGGAACTTGGTGTTAGGTTTTTATCACTTTCCCCTCTCGTCTTAGCTGTCACTACTTCGCGTGTCAAAAGTCTTCTTAATCCGTCGAAATCTCTGTTTATTATCTCCCTCATTGCCGGTTACTCTCTTTTTCCCTCTTACTGTTTTTCTTTTTTCTTTGCTTTGAATTGTTTTTTTGTTTCAGAAGTTGAGATTGTTCGTTGGAAGTCGAGCTAACTTTCAATTTGGTTTCTTAGTTTATAAATTTGGATCTGACTTTTCTTTTTATTGTTGCTCATTTTCTTTTATTGACTCATGCGGTAATTTGAGTTTCATTGTGATGGGTTTGCTCTTGTTTGTTCTCCTACTTCTCCACGATCCTGTCTTTGTCCCTTGTTTCTATTGCTAACTTCTATTTCAAAGTAGACAACACATACACGTCTTTGCTTCCTCACTTTTCTCTTCTATTACATATATTGCCATTTACGAGACGCTTTTTTAGTCTCTGAACGAACTTTTCTAAGGAATCTGTTTCACATTTTTGGCTACCTCATAAGAATAGTTAACAAGTGACAGGAAAGGTTGTTCATTTCCTTAGCTAACGCAGGTTTGATTATGTTCTCTTGTGGATTCGACTTGTGTGATTGAGTTGTGTGTTGCATTTATGTTGTAGGCTAACCGGTGAAATTATAGCTTCTGGTTCAGAAATGGCTTCAAAGATTGCTGTTGGAAAGCCTGATGATTCTGAGTACGAAATCATTGAAGGTGGGTCTGAGAGCGCTTTAGCAGCCGGGACCAGCCCTTGGATGAATTCTGCTACCTTGAAGCTTCGCCATCGAATTGGAAGAGGTCCCTTTGGTGATGTCTGGCTCGCTACTCATCATCAGTCAACCGAGGACTATGATGAGCATCATGAAGTGGCCATCAAAATGCTTCATCCTATCAAGGAGGATCAAAGAAGGCTTGTGGTAGATAAGTTTGAGGATTTGTTCTCCAAGTGTCAAGGGACAGAGAATGTCTGTCTGCTCCGAGGAGTCTCTAGTATCAGTGGAAGGGTAAGTTTACAAAAAAAACATGTACTTTCTCTAGTTCCCCCGATATTGATAATTTTTGGTGATTGGAGATTTGTATACTGTAGATATGCATCATCATGAAATTCTATGAGGGCTCTGTTGGTGACAAGATGGCTCGGCTTAAAGGAGGAAAGCTTTCTCTGCCTGATGTATTGAGGTAATCTTGCATTACCCAAGCAAGCAACTCATATTAGTAGTGTCTTCTTCATTTTTATATAAAATACTAATGTCCGCTCGTCTATGCTGAATCACGCGTTACAGATACGGGGTTGATCTGGTTACAGGGATCCTGGAGTTGCACTCAAAAGGCTTTCTGATTCTCAGTCTCAAGCCCTCTAACTTCCTTCTCAGTGATAACGACAAGGCGATCCTCGGGGATGTTGGGATCCCTTATCTCCTTCTTAGTATCCCTTTGCCAAGTTCTGATATGACAATGAGACTTGGAACTCCAAACTACATGGCTCCAGAACAATGGCAACCGGAAGTAAGAGGCCCCATGTCCTTTGAGACTGATTCTTGGGGAATTGGATGCAGCATTGTGGAAATGCTGACTGGTGTACAACCTTGGTCTGGGAAATCTGTCGATGAAATATACGACCTAGTGGTCAGAAAGCAAGAAAAGCTTAATATCCCCAATGGTATACCGCCTCCTCTGGAGAACCTACTTCGGGGTTGCTTTATGTATGATCTTCGAAGCCGACCATCAATGACCGACATCTTACACGTCTTGAAGAGGTAAATCCTTCCTTGTCCGCCGTTCTATATTCAGTTTGAATAAGTTCATTGCAAAAGTGTATATATTATCACTATATATAGTCATAGTACCTTCTGAAAAATGAGTAGTTCTCAAGAATTGGAGCAGTAACGAAAAAACTTTTCCAATGTCCTTTCTGATGTTTTATTCTTTATTCTTGATTTACATGCAGCTTGCAGAACTCAGAGGAGGAAGAGCTCTGGAGTGGCATTGATAGTAGAGAAATCAGGAAGAGCTCGGCTGCTCTCGGTTATACAGAATGGTTTCTTTCAAAGGATCATCTGCGAGTAGGCGACACGGTGCGTTCAAGAAAGCCTGCCAATTCGTATAAGCATGAGAACATGGATGTGCCACAAGGAATGGTGGTTGGTTTAGAACGTGACACCGATCCAGATGAATTTGCTCTGGTTAAAGTCCATGGTGTTCATGATCCGTTAAGGGTTCACGTATCTGTGCTTGAACGGGTAACTAACGGGTTAGCTTCTGGTGATTGGGTACGTCTGAAGGATGGAGAAGACAAGAGGCACTCTCCGGTTGGTATTATCCATTCAATCGACCGTGATGGAAATGTAGCTGTTGGGTTTATTGGGTTGCCAACACTCTGGAAAGGAACTTCATCGCAGCTTCAGATGGCCAAAGCATACAGTGTGGGTCAATTTGTGAAGATCAAGGGCAATGTTGTCATCCCGAGATACAAGTGGATGCGTAAAGGTAGAGGGATTTGGGCAACGGGCAGGATCTCTCGGGTTTTACCAAACGGTTGCCTCGAGGTGGATTTCCCTGGAGTGCTACCTTTTGGAGAGGAACATGGAAGCTGTCTTGCGGATCCGGCTGAAGTAGAGATTGTGAATTTCAATACTTGTCAAGGAGTTGTGAAAAAATACCAGCATCTAGAGGACTTTCACTGGGCTGTGAGACCTTTGCTGATTGCCATGGGTCTATTGACAGCAATGAAGCTAGGTTTATCTGTCGGGAAGAAAGTAGGAAGGTCAAAGGATGGGAAACAGCGCGATGGCTCAAGTGGACAAGGTGATTGTCAGATTCTGGATGGTCAGGATCCTCGCAAATCAAAATGGCTTGTGTTCAGTGTCTAAGGCTCTGTTTATATTATACACTGTACTAGTTATGGCTAAATGGTTTCATGATGGTACATGTACATATTAACATTTTTTTCACTTTCTTTGAACTTATTAAGACTTTCTCGTATGATGATGTTTGATGATATGAATGAAGCATATAACATCATCTTTTTAAACCAAAAACTCGTCAATAAGACTATAACACCATTCCTTTTAAAACACAAGATTCGTCTTATCATTTGTTTCTTACAAGTTGCTGGTCAGGCCTCCAAACATAGTGTGTTTACATATAAACATGAAGATTGGGAAAGCAAAATCTCTACAAGAACCAAACAAGAAGAATGTTTTAGGAGACAAATCATATATGAGTCTTTATTTCATATTTCAGAGATGAGTTTTTTCCTGTTCCAGACATCCTTGTCCGAATAACACTTGAAACGAAACCTTGCGATGAGTTTGTTAAAAACTCTGCGGTGAGTGGACGTAGAAGCAGTCACGTTTCTGTGTTTAGTCGCTCGTTGACTTGGCGTTGACTTGTAAGAAGAGAGCCAACCTCCCAATACGGTGGACAGAAAGCTTGGTTGGGTCTGAGTGATGGATTCAACGCCGTCTTCTTGACCTTGTGATCCCTTCTTTTTCAAGGTGGTTTCGGTTTTGAGTGAGAACCTAGATGGGCTAAAAACATGTATCTGTCTCATGACTCGGGGAGATTCCGGGTTAATGGAAATGTAACAGCAAATGAAAAGAGAAAAGAGTCTTACAGTTTGAGTTGTTTCAAAGAAGGAACACGTGGTGTCGTCTTGCTCTTCTGATTCACCATCATGATGCAGTAGTTTGATATATGGCGGATGAAATGAAGCTGAAAGACGCATGTCCAAAAGACTCAAAAACCACATTAACGTATGACACAATGTAAAGATCATAAACAAGACCATAATCATGGATGCATATCAATGTACTATCCTTTAGGAGAGTGTAATGTAACGAACCTGATCTCCGTCTTTAATGCCGAATTCAATGAGGTAGTCAGCCTCGTTAAGCAATCTTTGATCTTCAAAGGATAAGCAGAATTGTGCCCAAACATGCGGCCTTCATCGAATCACATTACATAGATTAGAGACAGAAAGAGGAATCCTTTAGAAAATGATAAAACTTAAAAAAATAAGAAAACGAAAGTGTACCATGAGACCTTGCCAAGGCCAGTGATGGGCAAGTGAGAAAAGGCAGCTTCGACAGCCATCTTGAGCTCCCCAACTGTAGCTGTCTTCAACACTTGAATATCTAACACAAACAATTTCAAACCAATCGTAAACCACTCACTCTTAAACACTTTCGCTCAGAGAAAAAAAAAAGAAACAAAGGACAGATGATTTAATGGTACCAAAGGAAGATCCATCAAGCTTGAGAACAGTGAGCTTGATCGGCTCCTCGGGCATCTGATTATAATTAAAACTCCTCCGACGAGGGAGTCCATCCATCAGCCGGAGAGGAGAGAGGGACGCAGCCAAAGAGCGCCGTGGAACTTCCATCGAAAATCAAGAATAAGAAATTGATTTTCTTTTTCGTCCAAAACGTCTAGGGAGACGGAGGAGGAGGCGAAATCACAAGTGTAGAAAGTTGAGTCAGAGTGGGAGATATTGGTGACATGGGAGGAAGAAAGGAAGGAAGAGGACGAGAGAAAGTGGGAGATACTTTGAAGGGAATCAGGGTTAAGGGATCTCTCTGCTTTTTTCCACCTGCTTTTTCCCCGTTCGATATGTTTTTGCTTTTGGAATCCAACAAATATGTATTTTCTAATATCTTAATTAGGGTGCAATTAATAAACAACGGGCACCCATGGCCTAATGGATAAGGCGCTTGACTTCTAATCAAGCGATTGTGGGTTCGAGTCCCACTGGGTGTGTCTCTAAAAAAGACAACATATACCCCTTAATGTTTTCTTCTTTCGTCCGCTTTTGATGTTAAAACTGAGTACATTTTTTATCAAAAAAAAAGAAAAACAAGTACATTTTTCACAGGTATTTTACTCGTCTACCGTTTGTTCAGAGCTAAACCAAATTTCCATACCTTCACTAATATCACTGCGAAAACCAAGAAAACATTAACAACAACAAAAAAAAAAATTATTAACCCGAAATTTTAACGCATTAATTTTTGATTCCAAGAAAACTGAGTATCCTTCTCTATGGTTTATATACAAAAGGAAAGAGAGAGAAAAAAATGACGAGAGTAAATAAGTCCGAAAGGAATAAATCAGATATCCATGATCCAATTATGTTTCGCCTCCTTGAATACACAAGTTCGGAAAATGAGGCATAGCATTATTAATACTACTCTAATTCACCTGCAAAACCAAATCTGAACATCTACTTGAACAGTACTGGTCATTGGTCAACAACTTCTCCTCGAACTAAGGCTTCCTTTAGTTTCTTTCTCAGCGAGCCTTTATGATCACTAGGGCCACACCTGTTTGTGACTGGCTCTTCTTTGTTTTGGAGTAGCGTACTGTATTTACCTCCCAATAATCTTATAATATGCATATAGACCAGAGCCGAAGAAACCAAGAAGCTGTCCAATCACATTCATCTGCGTGGACGAACCAAAATTACAATACTGAGATGTAGCAAATGTAGATGGGAATTTTATGCTCAATAGAGTAAATGGGACGGGCCTAGTGAAGAATATACCAGGTCGAATGGGAGCCCACCAAAGAGCATCCACCCTAGCCCAACCGTGAATAGGTCCTGCAACGATGAGTTAATGTTCAAAGTTTCTGCTTTCGGTTATCAAATCATAACACACAAAAGACCTTCAAACAGAAATTTATAAGTCTCATCATTCCCAAGATGCAAGATAAATATATATGTACTGACTCTCAAGAAGCCTTAATCAAGGTTGGTTCCTTCTCCTTGACAGATTAGTTTTCTTTTGGACAGGAGATAATTATAAAGTGAAACCGACCTTCATATTGCCACAAATTGTCTGCGTGAGAGCCGAGTTGAGAGTGGTGTTAAGAAAAATGCTGTAGTTTAAGAAGAAAGCCAACACGCACGAGCAGAGTAACACAACCTGGGTGAGAACATAAACAGGAAAAGAGATCATGAGTCTCCCAAAGACAAAAAAGTGGACAGATATAAGACATAAAAGCGATTTACGATACCATGAAACCGGGAGAAAAGAGGTGAGGAAAGTTAATCGTCTTCTCCAAGTCACCGCAAACAAATGTCCAAACCATCAATATAGGTCCGCATATAATTCCTAACATTGAAAAACTCACAAATTCAAAGGAAGACTCGGGAGTTTAGGTCAATTTTGCTATCTGTTTAGATTACCATTGCACCACATAAGGCCAAAGCTATTCAAGCCACTTGATTTCCCTGGAGAACCAGACATTAGCCGTGAGTAAGAGAGAATTCAATCTGGCAGGAGGGACTAAAACAATCTATGCAGAACGCGGGTGACTAGTGTACCAGTCCGGGCGATGGTTGCTAGATATACTGCTGTTGTTATGTTGGCTAGGAAAACAACAGCATATCCATAAAAATCAAATGACAAGTCCCTAGCTCCAGCAAAAAATGCGCCAAACACGATAACGCCGACACTGACATCAATCTTACAAGAGTTTAGTTATGCATATAAGAACCAGGGAGCATGATTCTCGTTTTAGAGGTAATAACATATCTTCTACATGGAGGGACTTAAAACTTCAAGCATCATATCATGTAAGTGTATAAGCGGGATAAATAACACATAAGCCTCAGGCGAATGTAACATAGAGCTAACGTTATCTCTCACCTACTCGTAAATCCTAATACGTGTATACTCTCAAACACAATGAGTCATTTCTTCCAAGGAATACTATCAAACTCAGTATCTGAATAATTTCAGGATATTATTTTAACCTAAAATAGTGAATTGACCATCAATTTTCTACGAAGAGAAACTAGTGTGAGAAAACTGTGAGTCACCTTCCAATGATAGAGCGCGTATATCTCTGACCTGTGAGCATGTACTCAATCACCATAGTAAATGCCACCGTAGTACGCCTAAGCGTGGTATACATGGGAACATTGACCCCTCTGACAGATGCCATAGAGGCTAGCTTTCAGGAGATACACATTAAACAAATTTGTGATCAGTTACCATTTGCAGGATTAAAAAAACAACAAGTTATTGCCAGGCTTGTTGATTGAAATGGTTACCATGTACATAAGATAGGCAATCGATAGAGGAAGGGTGTGAAACAATGTCTTGAATGGCACAAAAGTGGAGGCATTATCAGAACCTGAAAAAGAATCAGTCGCTGTGAAAGAGATGATCTTCTTGCGCCGCAACGCATATAGAAACAAGGTAGAAGACACCATCTGTGAAAAACAAAAGTGTTAAACTACTTAAGATATTGACTTTCCTGTAGAACATAAGTGAGACTGCAAAACAGAATCACTCTATATATACCTGAAACAGTGTGATAACGTTGACACACGGGAACTGATAGGAAGAGAGAGCTGCTTTATTGAAGAGCACGAGCATAACTGCGAATCAACACCAAAAGGAACATACAGATTTCAATTGCCAACACATAAATTTCGTCTGACTAAACATACTAGCAATTGCATAACTGATCAAGCCAAAGCATGAAACATCAACATTGATTATGAGCTGGAATCTGAAAACGGGTAAAGGCAGCGACGGAAGAAATCGAACACATGGAAAGCACGTGATTGGATGAAACAAAGTGGAATCGGGGAAATAACCTGCACAGGCCATGTAAGAAAGAGCAGCGTAAGCGCCACGTTTGGTCATGGCGGATCCTTTGAAAAGCCGATCGTCGACACCTTTGCCGTCGGTATCGTTCTCTCCGGAGAGAGGAGGATCGGAGACCGGAAGAACAGGATTCCTCATCGAATTCATGGTCGAGAGAGGTAGACTCTCTCCACGCTCTTCGTCTTCCTCTTCGTTCGCCGTCTCTCTCGACTCCTTTGTTCTCACTCACCACCCTCCCCGGCGTCACCGAAATGATTGATACTATTACTGACCGTACAAGACACGGGAAATTTGACCAATCCCACCACCCCACCTCTCTTTTCTTTTTCCATTTATTATCTAAATACCGAAATATCACGTTGTTTCTCTATTAGTGGGCCAAGGCCCAATTCAAGGAATGATTTCCCCATATTAAACCCATTCAAGTTTATGGGCTAAACCCTGATTGGATCCCAACTTTGTTATATTTTTATGTTCTTTCTCTTTGTTTGTCATATAGTTTTTTGTTATCAATTTTTTATAATCCCAAGTCCCAACGTGATCATTCGATTATGAACTTATACTACAGCATTTTCAAACAAAATTAAGTTCTCTAGTTATCCAATCATATATGTTACAAAAAGGTATAAAGAAAGATATATAGCAGTTTTATGTTCTTCTAAAAGTCTTTCACCAAAATTAGGGGGTTTTTTTTCGGTCTAAATGTTAAAACCAAAATTACGTTTATCATATTCATCTCATTCATTGTATTGTTATAATTTTTATTGAGCTAATTTCAGTTACAAGCACATCAAATATTCAATATCAACTGTACGAGAAATAATGTAATTCACAATCTATATATTTTAGGCTAACAAGTAATGATTTAGTATTTGCGGGTTTTCATGGAGGAATGATAGTGATCATTGTGGAGGAGGTTGTTGACAAGCCGGTTTTCATGCAAATCCTCCCACAAGATAGGCTGGTATAATAGAAGCCATATTCGCACTTTCGGATCAACATTTGTAATGGACGCGAACAGAGATTACTATCTAATCAAATGTCATATGCGAGATGATTAAATGATCTAAAAGGAAAAAAGCCGTCCACCTCGTCCTCTTAAAAGCCAAACTCGACTGATAATAGTTCATATGTCAACTTCCTATAACGTGTAGCCTCGTGCAAACGCATGGTAAACCTAGAAATTTGATTGAGATGTTTTAGAATAAGATTACTTTGTGTTGGGGGAGTTATATAATATAAAAGATATCCGAAATTCTAAATTTTGGAATAGTGTTAATTTATGGTAGTGAAAAGCAAAAGTTATATCATATAATTTTCTAGTACTTATTAAAGTATCCTCTTGATTTCTTGAACCGTTAATCTGTTACGAGTTATGTAAATCAAGAAGTTTGAATAATGAATCATGAATGAATGGGGTAAAGTTTGTGGTACGATTCGTAAAATAGTAGTTGAGGAGACATAGAAAAAACATGATAAGACTTGGGTATTTACAACTCGATGGAGACAAGACATTAAGCCAAAGCTGTCCGAAACAGCACTCAAACTCTTTTCTCAGTGTTTTGAGTTAAAAGTGAGATTCATTCACTTCCCCTTTCCTAACACTTGTTTGTCCCCTCCGCTCACTCATACAAACACTTTCTATCCTTTCCCGTTTCCTCCCACGTGCGACCTTTATTATATATCTCTATCGCTATTTTTAATTACTAGATCTTGAATTTTAGTTTTCTAGTGGATTAGGTTTCCTGTCGGTAAATTATGTGACCATTATATTATTAGATCTGGGCACATATGTATAATTTTATTCGTTTTGTACCTACTGCTGCATAACTCGCATCTGATCCTAAGATAGAGGTTCTAAAATCATATCATATTCGGTTTCACTATACTTTTGATGGTTAGATATTTTTGTCTTTTTTCTTCTTACTATATATCGATGTGAATTGTACAATATGTTTTTTTTTACTTGTTCCGTAATATCCATTAAAAAAATACTATATAGTACTGTGGTTTCGCATCTGGTGGGATATATGATTAGGGGGTTCCATACAGAACGTGATGATTTTGAAAAAATGTTGATATGCTATAGCTTATAAAAATATGACGTCGCAAGTATAAACTAATAATCTTAGCAAAGGGTATAAACTAATAAGTCTTTTCGTTTTAAAACTTTTGCTACTTTTCTTAATGAAATAATAACAAAACCAGATCGATCCCACGAGCTAGACTACAATTGTGTAAGTGGTTCCCACAAGAGTCATATGGTCCTTCAACTTTTAAAGCCCATTACTTCAGTGGTCGACCCGACACTACGGCACGAGTAGTCAAGCACGAACGATTCTGTTCACGTGACATTCACGTTGATATTTCCCCCTCTACTCTCAGCTGCTTGGTTGATCTTAAAACATGTAGACCAACCCAAATTCATATTAATATATATGATATAGACTTCAGACTCAAGTGTCACTTTTGTAGTTCAAATTGATATCTTACGGAATTATTTCTTAAAACGGTTATGGGTTAAGTTATATTAATATTGTGTTATGCACAACATATTTTCCTATACCAACAGTATTTTTTCTTAAATTAAAACAAACAGATGTCAATGTCAAGCTAACAACTGATTATATAATTATATAATGTTAGAGTAAAATAAGTAGAAGACAGAAAAAAAACTATACAAAACAGTATTCTTCTAGCTAGCATTTGTTTACTGTATTTTTCTAGACTTTATGGTGTTTTTGTTGCTTACTAAATCGGTTCGACCAAATAGTCTAATTTAGTTTTAATACAGTTGTTAGTAAAATCAGATGTCGGTGATTCTACCAATTGTATCCGTTAAATCATTCGGAGGGAAGGTAACTAGGTTATGAGTTCGAGTCTGTCGTGGTATGCTATCTAAAACAACTATTATATGTGTCGTTATGTTGTATGATCCATTTTGGTTACAAACAAAAGACTTGTTAAATTAAATGTTTTGAAAAAACGTAAGATGTTCCTCCCCAAATAGGGGCAGTACAGCTCAGGACAGGCAGACAGGTAATAGCTCTTATTCATAAGTTTATCTAACTCTTCCCCAAATATTTGTAACTGAAGTCAAAATTTGAACAGTGAATCAAGCTAGGAGTTTCTAGTGATAGTCGTCTCTTAAAAGGTTAACAGAATTGTGGCAAGCTGAAAAAAATCAGAGTTTGTTATTGGATAACATCATTCTTAAATTTCAAATTTTCAATGTGTGAAAACAATTTTATATTAGAAACATAGAATGTAAACAAAAAATATGGGAGGTTGTCCGTTCCAACACTAACCAAACCTGTCTATTAAAATTCATGTTAGTTGGAGGTTGCATGTCTTTATTCGTTGAATCATGTGTCCCTTGACGATGCCTCTTCTTGTTTCTAGCTTAGTAGTATTAAATAACAAAATTTAGCATTTCTTAAGTACTTGCTTTGGTTCTCTTTATAAGTACGCTAATTGGATATTATATTGCGGTAATGTGAAATAGTGACGCAAACATAGAAAACCGGATATAAGCCAACCACAAAAAACGAAATTGATTACAGGTTTATATGATTAAATATAATTAATAATTTATCATATAAGAAAATATATTTTACATAGTCCATAAATTTTATCGATTGTAGTTATATATTTTGAAGTTATATGTATGGTATCGCATGCATGTACAAATTTCAAAGAAAGAAGAAAAAAAGAGTTGACATCTAGTGTAGATAAATGTTGTATTTTTTATAACTATTATAAGATAGAAAAGCATAATAATCTAGATAAAATAATACTAATGTACAAATGTGTTAGCATCAATGTTGGGATATTGGCCGACCTGAACTTAATTAATGTCGGAAGTCATTACTTCTCTCCCAAAAGACAAAGGTCCTTGATTCTCTTTTCCCCTTCGGAGAACTAGGAACTTCCTCACCAGCTCTCGCTTAATTTGAAAGCCTTAAATTTATTATATAAAAGCAGCAAAAAAAAAACTAAAACTACTTTGTGAGCAATATTTTCTCGTATTCCCGTTCATTAATAGTGGTAAACGCTTTTGCACGATTGCTACTCTGCTAAGCTGTTTAAATATAATAATTAGAGCGAATTTCTATTATTATCTTTTACTTTACTCAAACATATTTCGTTTAAGTGGTGGAACGTTATTTCAGTCATGTTGGATATAAATTTACATACGATGTAACTTTCCAAAATGAGGGCTTTTACTCTAGTCAAATATATGTTCTAGTTGTTCGTCCAGGAGATGAAGAGAATATATGAACCTTTTTTTTGTTGGTCAAGGAGAATATATGAACTTTAAAAGTTGAGGATTTAAGGGGAATATATTGTATTCTAATACTCGATTGGTTACTTGTTTAGTTATATACTTATATAGTATCGTATTGCTTAAGATACCATAAAGACACATCCATCGACATCTATATTTGTGTGAGTACATCATATATAAGAATATAAACATATTATATTATTATTATACATATGTATGTTGACGATAAAGCCATATATATCCCTCCTTGACTTTTGTACCCTTTCCTATTACTATAAATAGGGATCACTCACGACCCTCTAATTAAGCACCTATCCAGTCAACCTTTTCCAAAGCCAAACAACAAAAGAACATAAACTTTTAGTTTCATCAAAGACGAAGCTGCACCAGCAATGGAGTTGGATCTTGATCTTTCTCTCTCACCTCATACTAATTCTTCGAATTTCGGGGTTGGCTTTGACCTCAACAAGCATTTCGCGATTGAGGATGTTGCGTCTTGTTTGGATGCCAGAAAAATGCGTTCTGAGGTGATGTTTAGATTGGAGAACGTGGAAAAAAATTGTTACGTACAAAAAGCACATTTATTTGCTTTGAATGGCCAGCCAGACGAGGAAGATGAAGATCTTTTGGAATCCGACTCTTCAATTGAATACGAGTGAGTAACAAACTAGATATTTGTTAGTGATTAGGTTAAACTAGTTATCTTTATATATAATAAATTACTTATAAGTTTAGTAAAATCTTATGGTGCGTAGATATACTAAATGGGAATGGTTAGAATATTTACACCAATATAATTAATCTTTTATAGTGAGGATGAAAATAGCGAAGTCGTGGGATGGCCACCAATAAAGTCATGTATGACAAAGTATCATAATTATCGTCATCATAGTCGTAATCACCCATATCAACATCATGGTAGGAGGATCAACATATCTAATCCAACAGCCACCATTGAAAGAGTTAGACCATCATCGTCGTCGTCACAATCATCAACATCATCAAGATCATCAATGTATGTTAAGGTGAAGATGGAAGGTGTGGCAATAGCAAGAAAGGTTGACATCAAGCTTTTCAACTCTTACGAGTCTCTCACTAACTCCTTGATCACCATGTTTAGTCAATGTGAGTACTAATTTAAATATGTGAAATGTGTTAGAACGTAAACACACTCCTAAAGCTATAAACGAATGAAAACATAACATAGCCTCTCAAGACTCAAGAGTTTTCCTTAATATTGAATATAACTTTTTTTCCAGACCAAGATTGTGATAGAGAAGACACAAACTACAAACTCACCTTCCAAGGAAAAGAGGGTGACTGGATATTACCAGGGGATATTCCATGGAAGTATGTTAACTTCTCTATACTGTATTGAATGCTTATAGTTTTCAACCCATTTCAAAAAACAAATATATAGCTCAGGAAAAAAAATGAGTTTTTGATTAATAGAAAATTTTATTTTTCTTTTCGAATGTAGATAGCAGATCTCTATATTCGGATATGGGTGACTGGCATATTAATATTCTTGATTTGGTTTTGCAGGATCTTTGCTGAATCTGTTCATAGAATATCAATAACTAAAGATTGTCCGTGTGCATATACAAGACTTCTGTTTTAAAGATAAAAATTCGTATTTTGTATTTAAAATGTCTACCTGATAAAAATTTCCACTCCAGTTTTCTTTCCTGTATTCTCCTTGTATCCAGTTCATTATTGTCATCGCTTATCAAGAATCATGGCTAAACATGCGCACGGAATGGTAAATTTTCCTCGATAAGAAGGATTCAGAGAATAATTAAGGATAAGATTCGGGAACTCAGTAAGCTTTAAGATATTACATCGATCCCTTATTGGCATTCCGAATTGAAAATGTTGTAGACTTGTTTGATTGAAAAACTAGGAAAAACAAAAGAACGAGGAACAGAAACTGTGATGGTTGCGGAAACCATGATAGCAGTTTTCGTGACTGGTTTGGTATGGGCATGACACTTGATCTGGTTAGTTTGAGTATCTAAGAACCACTTAATATTGATCTGAGGATGATCCAAAATCATAAATTTTGAACAAACCAGAACGATATAAATAATCATAAATAAACAAAAACGAAATGACATGAGAGATGATAAGATTGGCATGAGGCTTATTAGACATATATTCCATCCGGGAACGATTGTCCGAACTTTGTTTTGTTCGGGTGGACATGATCTGATCTCGAATTTAAGCCTGATATTGATGATCCTAAATTTACATTTCAATATGCCACACCCTCCACGGAAACCTTTCCTTTCCACCGTATTATGGTATACTTGATTAGATACTTTTTTTGTTTTTTTTGGGGTAAATTGATTAGATACTTAACGACATTATTAGTGCCTCGTCTAAAGGAATGATCGAAGATAAACAGAGAAAGAAAGAAAAATGTACTTTAGTTTCCACTAAGGAAGTGTCTCGTCAAGGTTAACTTGTAGGCTTTTTTTCTGTAGTCACAGCGGATTATTTAATTGTTGTTAAAAAAGAAGCAAATTGTATCTAAATTTTGCTAAAAAAGATTTAAGAAAGTGAAATGAATTTTGTTCAGATTAATAAATATTAATTTAAAGCAATTTAGGGAAATTCATCTAACAACAAAAATCACAGAAACAGCTGTAAAAAAAAATGTAATAACTCCAACAAAAAGTTGAAATATTTGTTTTTTTTTTCACAGTAACAAAAAAAAAAGAGACATGAACAGTGTTAAAGACCAGAGAGTCTCAGACAAAACGGCTCCGTTAATTACGGTTATAAAACTATCGCATCTCCTCTAGATCAACGGCTTTAATAAGTCCACGTGATCATTGACTCGGACTCTCCTGTTAAATCCCTTGTCTGTCTTAAGCCACTTCATTTGGACTCGTTCTGTCACCGCCAATAAGTCGTATTTGAGATCTTCAGCTTCCTCATAGATCTCAGATCCCGACTCCGTCTCCTCCGCCGGTAAAACATAACCGACGCCGGAGAACACAGCAGGTCTATCTTCTAACTTCCAAACCAATCTCTCTCCCGCAGATCTAGCGAAGACACACCCGCATCGGTATTTTCTTAAAGAATATTTCTCCACCAATACTAAATATCAAATTTTCAATTTTCGAAACGATTTTCCGCTAATTAGACTAGAAATTCCATCAATCTCTCAACCAATTCACTCTGTTTTTTTTGTTGTTGTGAAGAGTTTGGGGTTTTCATCGAATCATGGCGCTAAGCATACGGAAAGCGATCGGAGTGGTTAAGGACCAGACGAGTATCAGCATAGCCAAGGTAGCTAGCAACGTGGCTCCAGATCTGGAAGTTGCCATCGTGAAAGCTACGAGCCACGACGACGATCAGTCCACTGAGAAGTACATCCGCGAGATCCTCAGCCTAACTTCACTCTCCCGTGGCTACGTCCACGCCTGCGTCACCTCCGTCTCTCGCCGTCTCGGCAAGACGCGCGATTGGATCGTCGCTCTCAAGGCCCTCATGCTCGTCCACCGTCTCCTCAACGATGGGGACCCACTCTTCCAGGAAGAGATCCTCTACGCCACTAGACGAGGTACGAGGATTCTCAACATGTCTGATTTTCGCGATGAGGCTCATTCTAGCTCCTGGGATCACTCTGCTTTCGTTAGGACATATGCTAGTTACTTGGATCAGAGGCTTGAGTTGGCTCTGTTCGAGAGGAAAGGTAAAAATGGTGGCGGAAGTAGCAGTAGTCATCAAAGTAATGGGGACGATGCTTATGCTCGCTCTAGGGATGATTTTCGGTCTCCGCCTCCCAGAAGTTATGATTATGAGAATGGTATGCCTAAGAGGTCTCGGTCTTTTGGAGATATGAGTGAGATTGGTGGAGGAAGAGATGATAAGAAAGATGTTACTCCGTTAAGAGATATGCCACCTGAGAGGATTTTCGGAAAGATGGGCCACTTGCAGAGGCTGCTTGATCGGTTCTTGTCCTCTCGGCCTACCGGTTTAGCCAAAAGCAGCCGGATGATCTTGATCGCCATGTACCCAATTGTCAAAGAAAGTTTCAGGCTTTATGCTGACATCTGCGAGGTCTTGGCTGTTCTGCTTGACAAGTTCTTCGAGATGGAGTATTCGGATTGCGTTAAAGCCTTTGATGCTTATGCTAGTGCCGCTAAACAGATTGATGAGCTCATTGCGTTTTACCATTGGTGTAAAGACACGGGTGTGGCGAGATCGTCTGAGTATCCTGAGGTTCAGAGGATCACGAGCAAGTTGTTGGAGACGCTAGAAGAGTTTGTGAGGGATAGAGCGAAGAGAGGCAAAAGTCCCGAGCGGAAGGAGATAGAAGCTCCCCCTCCTCCTGCTCCGGTAGAGGAGCCAGCGGTTGATATGAACGAGATCAAAGCGCTTCCTCCTCCGGAGAACAACACTCCTCCACCTCCACCTCCACCCAAGCCAGAGCCGAAACCGCAGCAACCTCAAGTAACCGATGATCTAGTTAACCTGAGGGAGGATGACGTCAGTGCTGATGCCCAAGGGAACAAGTTTGCTCTCGCGCTTTTTGCTGGTCCTGCCAGTAATAATGGAAAATGGGAAGCTTTCTCCTCTGATAACGGCGAGGTAACATCGGCTTGGCAGAATCCAGCAGCAGAGCTCGGGAAGGCGGATTGGGAACTTGCGTTGGTTGAGACAGCTAGTAACCTTGAGAATCAGAAATCGGCAATGGGCGGTGGTTTAGACCCGTTGTTGCTCAACGGGATGTACGATCAAGGAGCAGTTAGACAACACGTGAGCACCTCGGAGTTAACGGGTGGAAGTTCAAGCAGCGTAGCGCTCCCTTTACCGAGTAAGACCAACAGCCAAATGTTAGCACTCCCTGCACCTGATGGAACCGTTCAGAAAGTGAACCAAGACCCTTTCGCGGCTTCCCTAACCATTCCACCTCCTTCGTATGTGCAAATGGCTGAGATGGACAAAAAGCAACATCTATTGACGCAGGAGCAGCAGTTGTGGCAACAATATCAGCAAGAAGGAATGAGAGGTCAAGCTAGTTTGGCTAAGATGAGTCCGGCCCCAACCACAATGCCTTATGGGATGCCACCGGTTAACGGGATGGGTCCGCCACCGATGGGGTATTACTACAACAACCCTTACTGATTCCATTCGTTTTTGTTCTTTTCTTACATATATATATTTTTCGACCAATATAGATGATACCTCATATTTCTTGTGTTATAATCCGGTTTCTTCTTGTATTCTTTCCGGTGACTCTGCTTGAACTTGTGAGACTTTTCATCTTTTGAGTTTGATTAATAAAGTCTTTTTCTGGAAGTTGTATACCATTTTGTAAAGCATTGGATTCTTATGAGATCGTCTTTGTTTTTCCTTGTTATACTTTCTAAGACTACAACTTAGCCTGGTTTAGTTTGCCCGTTTAGTTTCAGTTGGGTGAAGCTAGCGATTGGTATATATTATGTTTTTTTTGGTTTGTTTGATAATCTGTTTTGTTTACTTATCAGGTGACTACACTTTATTCATCGCTATCTGATGTTCAATTCTAATCAAATAACAGGCAATGGGTAGACTTTATTTTCTCTTATATAGTTTTCCTGCTAAATAAATTATTCTTTTTCGATGATGAAACTAAGGAAAAAACGTGTAATCTGAACACTAAAACAAATTAGCAACTAAACACACTTGATCAACAAATTAACATCACTATTTCAACAATATAATAAACTTAGTTATGTGTTCTAAACATAGATAAAATAACTACCACTTGCTCCATAAAACAAAGGAATCTAGTGAAGAACATAAACCATTCATTCATTATTACAATCTATGTTGGTTTCGATTCTTTCACTTGCAAAAATATGGCACATGCCTATATCATATATGTACTCATTTTCTTTCTATTGCATTGGTGAATGATTGTGACGTAAATTGATTCTGCTAGTTTGAAGCGATTTCTCGAGAGAAGCATATTCCGAAATCGTAGACTATGGACTAAAATTTACCATATAAGTTGTATAACGGACACGGTATATACCAAAAATAAATAAAAACATCAAGAGTATGCAATTTTCACAGAGTATTTATTCGTTAATTGGCTATCACGCGATTCAGGGATTGTAGGTGATAACTTTTTGTGATTTTCGAGTTTTTTGGTCTTTGGAAAAGTAAAAGGAAGAAAGCACGGGGTAGGGAGATGATTGTGGGTGTGTGTTCTTTAAGCGACAGCCAAACTCAAGTGTTGACGAATCTAAGGCCCATCTTCCGCAAACTTATACCCAAATTTTGGATCTCTAAACGACACGGTTTGCAATCAATTTGATTATATTAGTAAATAACTTGATACTAACATTTATCCATTTATTATCCGAGTTTCTCTCTATAGAGTTTAATAGTATCAATTTTTTGTTGTTGTCTATAAATATATTGATTTGACTATTAGATTTTCTGACATCCAACAAAGGGTTTAGTGTGTTACGGATTTGCTGATGCTTAATTTCAGTTGCGAATATATGAGGATGAGATTTGAGTTTGGTGTCTGACTCACAGCTTGAAAGGATAATGATAGACTGGGTTTTTTGTTTTTCCCAGCTACCCATTAAATTACAATTATTTTTTCAACTTTAAAAAAAAAAAAAAAACTAAAACTAAAACTAAATTTACAACAATGCCATCAGACAACCCATTCACACACCACGGGCCGAGTCATTGAACAAGACAGTTCTAGCCATACCCAACAACGGTTCGAGAGCCACAGGAGAAAACTTCCTAGCGAACAGAAACGGATGGGTGCGCTTAATCGTAGACCAATCCGAACCGTTGATTCCATCCTCACCGTATCTGGGTGGAGAGTTCCTGAGCTGCACGATGAGCTCAGGCAACACTTCATGTGGCTCGTACATCCGCGGGTGGCCTCCGTCGTTGATGGTCCAGTCCACGTGAGTGAGCGTGGCGGGGACACAGCCACGCGGGTCCCTCATATTAAGAAGGGTAGGAAAGTAATTCTCTTCAGGATAGCACGTGTCTTCCCGCACGCACGTTTTGTTGAACTTGTCCCAGATACGCCGATCACGCGCCACCACACGCGCGTGCCTCCGTTTCAGAACCCAGAACTGAGACCCGATCCGAAACTCGTCGAGTCTCACCTCCGGGAGCATGGCGAGAGGGCCGCGCGCCGCCCACCTGTCGAACTGCCACGGCTCGTCCTTGAGTATCTCGATGAAGCTCCTGTGAGACGAGACCAGCGTCTTGTACGTGAAGTCAAAGGAGCGAATGGGCACGCACGACGGCGAGAAGAGCGCAAACATGTAGTTCTGCGGATCGTCAAGCAGCGCGTGTGCGAGTAGCCTACGCGCCGCCGCGGCGAGAGTGGGCGTGTACCGTTCCGAGGGTTTGGAGTGGATGACTCGGTTCTCGAACACGCCGGAGAACGGCGGGTCGTATTCTCGGGTCGGATCCGCGTGAACGTAGACATTGTAGAGTTCCTTGCAGCTTCCCTCGAAGAACATTTCCCACAAAGGCGCAAACGGAAGCGGCGCCGTCGTTAGATACATGAAAGCCACTTTCCGGGTCGACCCGGGAGACGGCTGATTCGGGTTGACCCGGGAAGCGAGTCGGAGAAGCAGTTCGTCGTCCTTAGGAATCGGCGGTCGAATTCGAACCGCCGGAGAAGAAACGTCTTCGGGGACATTTCGAGAGTAGAGAGAGAAGACGGAGAGAGAGCGGAGACCAAATTCCGGCGAAACAACGCCGGTGAGTTCTCTCTGGACTGTGAAGATGATGGCAACCGGAAGACAGAGGAATAAAGCGCAGAAGAGAGGGAACAACGTTGGAGACAGCATATCTCTTGCCGGAGGATTAACAAAACAAGTCACTTACTTTCACTTTTTAGAGAGAGAAACAGAGCACAGGTTGNAAATTTTTTTTTTTTTTTTTTTTCCCCTAGAGTGAGAGAGAGTGGGATTTGGTGCAACTTGTATGATATCTGTATGTTCAATATATCTTACATTAACAAATTATATTTAATTCTTCACTACTAATTATAGAAATATTCAATTCAATTCAATGGCATTTCATATTTGGAATTCACACCTTTATACAGAAAGATTATTGTTTTCGAATTCTCTCATTTAATATTCTTTCACATAACGGTCCTAGTTTTTCTTTGCCACTAATTCTCTTTATTTGTTCACTACTATTATTATTTATCCACAAATAGAATATGAATTCTTTCTGGTCAACATAATAGTATTATACAAGTTTTTCTTTTTTCATTTGTTGCTTGTGCTTGTCAGTTTGCTAGTATATAATCTGACTAAATCATAGCCCAACTAAATGATCGTATACGAATTTATTCGTTGATTAGAGTTAAAGGCAACATTTAAAGGAGTCATAAATATTCGATTATAGGTAGGTTCTTATTCCTACACGTGGTACGATGGAAACCGTTGGATAGTAGCCTCTAATGACATCACGTGGCCGCGTGAATTTTCGTAATCGATCCGTTTTAGGAAACGTTTTCATCTCGAACGCAACAGCTTTGCTGGATACGAGTTTACCGTACTCTGTATCCACGTGGCCTGCATGCATCATATTTGGGCCTTCCACATCTGACTTTTTTTGGGCCTTGCTTCTAATAACGACGACGTGAGTGACTTACGTGGTTTCAGTTTGGGTTTACTGAATATTTCATAGCTTTATTAATTTTTGCTCAGCTCAAAGATCTTATTTTGTTTTGTCAATTCAGAAATTTTAGTTTTTGTCGTCATCGTGAATGTTTCAGTGTCAGAGATTTAATTAAAGTGAAATGTTAGAAGTGGTACGAAAGCAATGCTCAAGGATTTCTTTTTATTTCCTTTTATTTTTTACTTCAACCAAACAATTAAACTTGTAAAGTTTCTTTGTGGATATTATACTTACACACAAGTCGTTCTCTTTTTAGTTTATTTTTCCTTGAGAGTGCAATTATAGCGATGCCTTCAAAACGTATGAAGTTGCATCGTTATCAGAGACTGAAAGCGATATGTTAGGATAACTTTCCATAAAGACGTAAAATGTCTTATAATAGTATTAATCGCAACCGCAATATTAAAGTGAATTAAATCATTTTGGGCATCTAATGTTTTAGTCTTCCGATAAGACACAGTTGAAATAAGCTTTACATTTAAGTATCAATGCAAATGTAGATCTTATAGTTAGAACTAAGATATGGTCGGTGTTTGGCCTCGTAGAGTTAAAGAATAGTATAGAATATTTTGGTTGCTTACTTACTAATGTATAATTTTGGTGAATGCCCTGGTATTATTATGGAAAAGATAATCTAAAAAATTATTGGACTGCAACCCCTATAGACTATAGAGTTATGGGCTATGGAGAGACTAGAGAGTAGGCCGGACCATAAAAATCATAAAGCAGAGTAAACCGGAACGAACCGAAACGGACCGGACCAACTGACAAGACCATCTCTCTCTCCCCCACACTGAAATTATTGAGTTGAGTAGTGAAAGGAGGGGAAGAAAAACAATCTGACTTTGTCTTTTCTCTCTCTCTCTCTCTCTCTCTCTCTCTCTCTCTCTCTCTCTCTCTCTCATTCTTTCTCATAGGAACTTAAGAAAGTGGTGGAAGAGAAGATGCCGAGGCCAGGGCCAAGACCGTACGACTGCATCAGAAGAGCTTGGCATAGTGACAGACACCAACCCATGAGGGGTTTACTCATCCAAGAGATTTTCAGGTCATTTTTTCTCTCTCTCACTCTGTATCATTTCTGTATCAGTGTATGTATAGGTGTTTAGGTGTGTGTGTGTGCATGTGTCTTTTCTCTGTTTTTTGCAGCTCAATTGTTGTTTGAACTTTTTTTTGTAGGATTGTTTGTGAGATTCACAGCCAATCCACCAAGAAGAACACAGAATGGCAAGAGAAGCTCCCTGTTGTTGTCTTGAGAGCTGAAGAAATCATGTATTCCAAAGCCAATTCTGAGGTTCTCTTTCTTTGTAACATTTTAATTTCGTAATTTCTGGTTTTGTTTGAAATCTCCAAAATTCAAAAGACTGTTTCTCAACAGTACTTTGATTTAGTTGTTGTGGAACAGATAAGTAACTTATTTAAAAACCAGCGACCCTCTTTTGAACAGTGACAGTCTTAACTTGTGATGATTTGCTCCATCTCATAACGAACATCGGAACTCATGTCACTGTATTATGGACTTTATTGATAGAGTCTGAACTTGTGATGACTTTCTCCATCTCATAATGAACATTGGAATTTTTGTCACTGTATAATGGGCTTTATTAATAGATTTGTAACGAAAATGTTCAAGTTAGTTGACTCTTGACTATATTTGATTTACTATTTGTGGGTTTCATCGTTAGGCTGAGTATATGGACATGAATACCCTTTTAGACCGTACAAACGACGCCATTAACACCATAATCCGACTCGATGAGACCACCGAAACTGGGGAATTTCTTCAGCCTTGTATCGAAGGTATACAATCTGAATTATTATAATTCTATGGATTCTTCTTGGCTCAGATCAATGAGCAAAGTCTTTTTTTTGTTCTCTGTAGCTGCTTTGCATTTGGGCTGTACGCCAAGGAGAGCTTCAAGAAGCCAGCGGAACATAAACCCGAGATGTTATCTTAGCCAAGACTCACCTAACTTGGACAACATTTTGTCGCCGCAATACCAAGTCTTCATGAAGCCGAACAACTTTGGTCCAAAGAATCTTCCGGTTATGACTTTTCACAGCGACGTCCTAAGATCACCACAAGAGAAGCGGGTCGAGAGATGCCCTGTCTCCAAGTACTCAAGCTACCCTTTGTGCTATTCATTCCGCGTTCCTTCTTTGCCAATCTCTAACAATGTCACTGACTCGTACAAGTCCAACAAGAACAGCAGACCTCTGAGTGTGAAAGATGCAACCAATGGCATTACCTTTGGTGGGTGTGATCTGTCTCTGCGCTTAGGCCCTCTTGCGGATATCAGATCTCCAAGTCAAAAACGGAGTAAGATAAGCAGCAGCAGCAACAACACCAAAAGCTGAAAATTGAGAGTATTTTGATTAGCAAGTCTTGTGTTAGAGAGAATGCGTCTTACTTAGCTTATCTTAGTTCTTCTGTAATTTTTAGTGTCTTTAGATGTAAATAGAGAGAGGTAAGGAAGGAAACAAAACAGTCTTCTTCTTTCTTCTTCTTCTTCTTGTCGTTCATTAATATCGAATCATCAAACTTCATGTACTTTTAATAGTACGATTTCCAAAAATACCGTGCCTACATCTGTACTTTCACAACAGATACACAAATATTCGTTAGCTCATCAATTTTATGATCTAATGAAATTTTGGTGACAGGAGCTTGCTTCAGTTAACCTCGATGCTCAACAGATTCTCGGCGACTGATGATGACTGGCTGGCTCTTGCAATAAGGGCCTTTTCTGGGCCAGCTGATTATTTCTGTACTCAGCGTAGGCCTATTTAGCAACCACACAATTCTCTATGGGNCTTTTTTTTTTTTTTTGTATATTATACGTTGCATCATAGATGTTTTACGTTGGGTAATTTAAGTTCAGACTATAAGAGCAACTTTAAATGAGTATCTGATTAATTTAACAATAATATTTTTAATATATTTAAATTATATAATTAAACATAAAAAATTGAACCAATAGAATATAGACAAGTACAGAATGAGAATTTCTGTAAAGCTCTGTGGAGAGAGACTGTATCTGATTTCTCATTTCATTTTAATTTACTAGGAGATTTCCGCGCTTCGCGCGGATTATTGTTTTTTTCTGTTATATTATTTTTATTTTTTCTTTCTTTTTCTATTTTTTTGTTATATAAATTTTATAAAAATACACATTATATCAGTCTAACAAATATTTATTTTGTATTATTTAAAATTTTAAGGTTCATTTTTAATTTTTTTTATTTTCTTTTTTTTTTATAATTTCCGTTATGTGTGTGATTTTTTTCACTTTGATGAAATATTATTAATTTTTATTCATTTCATGATTTAAACAATGTAATATATCAAAAAATTTCTTTATCTTTGCAACTTTTTTTTTACTGTTATCATTTTATAAGATATATTTTTAAAATATGAATTATTATTCTCACTTCTAATATATATTATCCAAAAAATATTTTTTCAAATTTCATATGAAAACTATTAATACTATTATATTTTATAGGTAATATTATATTTAAGATATATTTTCAACATAAATGTCTTTTCATATTCTATTTAGATGTAATTAACAATTGTAATGAGAATTAAATTCTAATTCTATAAAAATTAAAATTAACTGACTAAACTGCTGATGTGTTAAAATTTTAGAACCTATTAGATGACATGACTAAAAGAGAAAGGATACCATATTAATTTATATATATAGATTTTTAATTTAAATAATGTTCAGATACTTATGTACATATTATCCATGGAGAAGCTCTAACAGAGACAAAAAAATTGTGTTGAGAGACGAACTATAAGAAAGCTCATGCGGTCAAGGAATTAAATTTAAATGTGTTTAATCGTGCCTTGTTTTTCGTTAGCATTTTTTATCAAGATAGTTTTTCTTGATTCTGATACGAATGTAACAAGTTTGTGGGAGATTTTGAAATTAATAGTTCGACGTTTAGTCCTCGTATTTGACAACTTTATTACATGAGATTAAAAATATGAGAAGTTACATACATCAACTATAATTTAACCGTAGATTGGCCAATGATTTCTTACTATCCAGCTGTACTACATATAGACTCTGGTTTGAATCAAAGAAGAAAGATTTTAGATGCAAAAAATATCTCAACAACCAAATCTCTTGTATAAATATGAATATATATTTTGATTTTACAAATGCACTTGCACATATTATAACATAGACTGACGGCAAGACATATTTCCCTTGTTGTAAACCATTTAACAGATTTCATTTTCAGAAGCATAATTCAACTAATTTCTTGACAGATTTCACGACCTCGTCAATTTAAAATTTTACCTAATACGAATCTTTGATCGCGAGACTTCTTTATATCAGCATTTTTACAAGTAGTCCATTATTGAAAAAATGGCAAAGTAAGATTAAACAATGGCTAACAATGGCTAAGCTTTATGTACTTTATTAATTTCTCCACAAAAGTAATTTCTCATTGGATTTTGAGTGAGGCCTTTCTTTCTCGGTGCCCAACCTTGTCCATTATTATATAATATATACTATAAAACCTTGTCCAGTATAATTTATGTCTTACCTAAAAGTTGATCCAAGTAGTTTAAATTACTTAAATCGGTGACCAATTGACTCTCTACGTATTGGTTTGACAAGAAATGACCGGTTCTCATTGATTTTATTTATTATTATTTTTTCTTGGAATTAAGCGACCCATTATTGATCAATTAGGTACTTTATAGTAATGAAAAAGCAGAGAGAAATCTCAGTTATACGTTGGCGGCTTCCACGTTCATGATGATATCAAATGAGATCATTCGTATGATTGTAGTGGAAGAGATATGACTAACTATACCGATATGTTAAGATAGGATATATATTTTTTATTTAGTTTGTGATATGGTAAGATAAGATTTGCTTATTCTTGTAAACACACATGCCTACATACTTCTTGATGTATGCATTCATATAATCATGATATGTAAACATGTGATAGATAGATACTTAATTAGATACATATATGCATGAGAGAGTTACGTTGTTATTATTTATTTAATGACATAGAAAATTCTTTTTCCAGAAAAAACATAATAAAATTATTGAGGTCTTTCTTTTTCTTTTTACATCCAGTGCTATTAGACTAAACCTTCAGAGTACCTAAAACGCAGATGTTTCTAACCACTATTTAGACCACCAGAGCATACAAGATTCTACCGCTTTAATATCAGTTGTTGACCCAAGAAGAAATATTGATTTTGTCCTACTTTTGATAATAAAGATAACTTCTACATGTATGCGTTCCTTTGTCATAATGCGTAACTTTTCAAAAACAAAAAAGGATCAATTGATAATTACCAAAGTAATAAGACTATACATTGGAATACGTACGATATGGTAGAACTTCGTATGTATATGAGCTATCTTTAAGAAAGAATGAAAATTCCAAAATGACAAGTGATTTGATGAAATAACAGAAACAAGTTTAATTAAGTTGGTAAGAAAATGAGGCGAGCGATATGTCAGGTTGACGTACTACGAACAAGATTTGGTTTCTAACGAACCACCTAATTGCGTGATTAACAAATGATAATAAAATATCGGGAATCATATATACGATGTTATTTTAAAAGTATCTTATTCTTCTTATAAAAAGTTTACATAAAGTGTTTTGCAGCTGATCTTTAGGCCAGCTCTTTCAAAGGAAAACAAGTTAAAATGTGTGAACTCAGCCTCTCTTTAATTTTTGTAATAGAGACAAATCCCATTATCCCAAAAAGAAAAAGAGAAAATAACTCCCTTTCATCAAGCAGTTCGAGTTCACATTTTTGAACGTACTTCAAGAATCAGCAATATATGAAAGTGTCGCCTATTTCATAAATGGAATATCTTTTACGAACAATTACAACATGTTTTTGCTTTCAGAATTATAATTACCATTTAGACAAAACTTTACTTTGACATCTTATTATACAAAGTTTTAAATTAGATATATCTACGAGCTGTGAGATGCTTTGGAAGCCATACATTCGTACTGACGTTATCTAAATAAGTTATAGGATATATATATATCAACATGTCAATATGTCACTAACAACGTAACTCCACATATACATTTGAAATCTCTGACAGCCAGGAAAAAACATTTAACAGATAGAGCTTATAAGTAAAATGACTTATAGAACTGGAAAGAAAAAAGACTTCTAGAAGATGAGAACATAGCTATGACATATATTTGATATTTGATATGTATAAACGCAGATGACAATAGTACATATCCAGTAGTCATACATAATTGTGAATTATATTATATATATAGTAAATTATGTATGAGCCTGAGGAAGTTGCATTTAAGGTTTGGGGAGCGTACTTAAAGACCTCTTGTGCTGTCACTGTTTAGGCCACGTCGAACTGTATCACGCTGATCCATTACTATTGCGTTGCTGTTTATTATATAGTAATTGAATGCTTGTCATTTTTCATTAGTATTGAAATACTATGGAAATATAATACGCTTGGCGATTCGCCAACTCATTTTAGAATAATTTATAATTGTGGGTCATTAAAACCAAGTTAACTCCCAACTACATTTGCATTTGAGCAATTAATATGATTTAATGTTCTAGTGAAAATTTATATTATTATATTTGCCCCTCGGAGGGTCTGTGGATGCAAGAGTTGAATACTACTACTATCTAAGCTACTCCCGTATACATCGCTAAAAAAAGTACAATTACATGTCAAAAAATTTCAGATGAGTGACTTGGTTCACAGAGAGGAAAGTTAAAAAAACACTGCGAATTTTAGATGGCGGGGGTCCTGGGGGAGGTTCAAACATAACCGATTAGGTAGAGCCTGTGTCGTATAACTGCTAACTAATGAAATTGACATTAAGAATAGGTAGTAATTATTTTTTCCATCATAAAATATTTACGTATCTTTCGCCAAACATAAAAAAATGTTGTACTGTGTGATTCAAGAATTACTTTGGCCGTTGAAAAAGAAGGTTTGATGGATCTCCTAAAAATGATTTATAGCAGTAAAGTCAAACCAAACCACACGTCGGTCGTGGAAAAGGAGTAATTTGGTTTTGGTCCATTTCATCAACCAGGGGTATATTTGGGGATTTTCGACATTAAGCCCATAAAGTAAGAAAGTAATGCATTACATACACGGGGTTTCGTCTACTGACAGCTGGCTTCCGTACTCCGTCTTCCGAAAATACCTTAACAATCAAACACCTCATCTACATTTTCACACTTCCCCACGTCCCTTAGTAGAATTATTTTTTGGTTTCCTTCCTTTTTTTTTTTTTTCTTCGTAACTGCCCTAATCTCTAATTCTCTACAGTATGTTTTTGATTGTAAGTCATATTCTGCTTTCAACATTTCATGGGAGGACCGTAGTAAGATTAGGTGTTTGTTGACAAAAAAGTTAAAAACTATTCTCCTTTTACGGTAAAGAAAAATAAGGAAGTAGTTGTGTTTGTGTATTCATTCAGACTAGATGACTCACACAGAAAAACCCACGGTTTGACGTTGGCTGATCTATCTTTGAATTCCCCATGACTGAAAAAGAAGAAGAAATAAATGGTATCTAAATTACAATATTTTCATGATAAGATAAACAAAACAAAAAAAATAATAGAAAGAGGAATGAAAAGAAAGATAGAGGATCCAATTGGTAGTTGTTTAAGGGTCCTTCATTTAAAGCAGAGTAGCTAGATGATATAACAGAGAAATGGTTTTCCACAGTTTTTTCATTTATCATAGTATTATTTTCTATAGATTTATATTTCAGGTGAAAATAAATCCACTTGTTCTATGAAAGTTTTGATTTTACAACTAAAGAAAGACATATATTACCATTACAACTATCTTCTAGATCCCAGAAATTACTTCTAAGTAGCACAAAATTTGGTTTTTATTTTCCCCAAAACAAAGAAAACTAATCATCATAATTCAATGTACTTACAGATTAATCTTCTTTTTGTTTCATTTAATGATACAAGTTTGGATCGGTACTCCACAAATGAACTAGAATGATTATTGAAAATCCCTATGATATTTACATTTACTTAAACCCTTATTGTAAACTTTATCTTTTAACTAGTGATGATGAAAGTGATAAGTTAATCTAGAATACAAATATCAATTACAAACCCAGATTCAAATGTCATAACCACAACAACTATCAAGACAAAATTTAAAAGTAATGACAAATGGTGTTTGGTTTTTCAAATATTCCACAAATTTGACAACAAAAGAATTAACAAGTAAACATGCACTTATTTTACGAGCAATACAAGTAATTTGTCTTGTACGATCCAAATCTAAAATCTTTCTTCTGCGTTGGTCCTCTTTGAAAAGTCAAAAAGTTAGAAGGGGTTGGAAAATTTAAGAACATATTTGGGTTTAAAAGAGAAAAGACCCAAGTGGTCGGATCTGTCCAAAATAGTTTGTGACTTGTGACGGTCACAAGAGGGAAAGATAAAAAGGAAACGGATTTGAAGGAAACGGCTCAGAGAGATTTCAATTAAGACAGTCGCATCTCTCTTACTACTCTTCGCTCTCTCTCTGTTTCAACCCCAATTGTCGTCTTCCTCTCCCATCAAAAACGAAAACCAAACATCATTGAATGTATGAGACAGAGAGGCAAAAACAAAACCAGAGTTTTTCCAACCCCTAAAATAATCTAACTTCCTTTTTTTTTCCAATTTCAACTACACAACGTCTCGGTTTTAATCGGTTTTCGCTCCTTTCTCCTTCCTCTTCCGAATTCCGGTCTGAAACTAAAGTTTGGAGCTTTTTTAACAACAACAACGCGAAGGCGAGTTCTTGTTTCTCTGTTTGATCTCGACTCGATTTTTTATCCGTCACAGAATCTTCTTCTCGGGGTTTGCGATGAATCTAGAGAGAATCAGCTTCTATTTACAGATGCATACGGTTCACCTGTCAGGGCTCTGAGATTTGTCTTTTTGCATCTCTCTGGGAATATATATATATATATATATATTTTTTTTGTTTGGTTGTTTTTCAGATCCATTGACTTGATCAGCATACCCAAAAGTGTAGATCTTTTTTGTTTTTTTTTTAGACTAAAGAGTTTAATACTGGGCTTTACCCGAAATTCTACAATCCTGGAAGCAAAAGCCATGAGAGGTTTCTTCATCGTCTTCTTAACATGTCTGGCTTTCTTCCCGGATCCTCTATACGGTGGTGTACCCTACACTGGGAGCATCGTTCCAGGGTTTGCAGGATCTCAGATGAATTACATCAACAACGACGGTATCTTCCTCCAATCTAACAACTCTGACTTTGGTTTCGGCTTCGTCACCACACCAGCTTCCGTCACTCTCTTCACGCTCAGCATCCTCCACAGAAGCAGCTCCAGACTCATCTGGTCGGCGAACAGAGCTTCCCCTGTTTCCAATTCCGTCAAGCTCCAATTCGACTCCAACGGAAATGTGGTGCTGCGTAGAGAAAAAGGAGGATCCGAGGTTTGGAGATTGGATAATTCAGGCAAAAATGCTTCAAGAATCGAGCTCCGTGACTCGGGCAATCTCGTTGTTGTTTCCGGCGACGGAACTTCCATCTGGGAGAGTTTTGATCATCCCACAGATACTCTGATTACGAATCAGGCCTTTAGAGAAGGCATGAAGCTTACTAGCAATCCTTCTTCTTCCAGCAACGTGACTTATGCTCTTGAGATCAAATCAGGAGATATGGTTTTATCTGTCAACAGCTTGACCCCTCAGGTGTATTGGTCCATGAGCAATGACAGAGGGAAGATCATTAACAAAGACGGGGTTGTGACTTCATCAACTCTCATCGGGAATTCGTGGAGGTTCTTTGATACGAAACAGGCTTTGATATGGCAGTTTGTATTTTCAGACAATAAAGATGACAACACCACTTGGATCGCGGTTTTGGGAAACACCGGTGCCATCTCCTTTTCAAATCTTGGGAGTGGTGTGTCTGCGACTGATTCTTCGACTAAAATCCCGAGCGATCAGTGTGCGACGCCCGAGCCTTGCGGGCCTTACTACGTTTGCTCGGGCAGTAAAGTGTGTGGATGTGTGTCCGGCTTGTCACGGGCTCGGTCTGATTGCAAATCCGGGATCGCTTCTCCTTGTAAGAAAACCGACAATAATGCATCATCGCCTGTGCAACTTGTGAATGCTGGAGACGGGGTCGACTATTTTGCACTCGGGTTTGCTCCTCCGTTCTCCAAGAAAACGACTCTGGACAGCTGTAAAGAGTTCTGCAACAACAACTGCTCGTGCCTCGGTCTTTTCTTCCAGAACAGTTCTGGTAACTGTTTCCTTTTTGATTGGATTGGAAGCTTTAAAAACTCTGGAAATGGAGGCTCTGGTTTCGTCTCTTACATCAAGGTGGCCACTAATGGTGCGGGAAGTGGAGATAACGGAGAAGATGGTGGGAAACATTTTCCATATATAGTGATTATTGTCTTGGCGACGGTTTTCATCATCGGTATTTTGATCTTTGCGGCGTTCCGGATTCATAAGAAAAAGAAAACGCTTTTGGATGATCATCTAGATCAAAGTTCAGAGGAGGATAATTTCTTGGAGAACTTATCAGGGATGCCTATCCGGTTCGCTTATAAAGATCTCCAGTCAGCAACGAATAACTTCTCGGTGAAGCTAGGGCAAGGAGGGTTTGGATCGGTCTATGAAGGGACTTTACCTGATGGTTCTCGTTTAGCCGTGAAGAAACTTGAAGGAATCGGTCAAGGCAAGAAAGAATTCAGAGCCGAAGTTAGTATAATCGGAAGCATTCATCATCTGCATTTGGTGCGGCTCAGGGGATTCTGCGCAGAAGGGACTCATAGGCTGCTCGCGTATGAGTTTTTAGCCAAAGGTTCGTTAGAGAGATGGATATTTAGGAAAAAAGATGGAGATATTCTGTTGGATTGGGACACAAGATTCAACATTGCACTCGGAACAGCTAAAGGGCTAGCTTATCTACACGAAGACTGCGATTCAAGAATTATCCACTGCGACATCAAACCTGAGAACATCCTCTTAGACGATAACTTCAACGCCAAGGTATCCGATTTCGGACTTGCCAAGCTCATGACCCGCGAACAGAGCCATGTCTTCACGACGATGCGTGGGACAAGAGGATACTTGGCTCCGGAATGGATCACAAACTACGCCATCTCAGAGAAGAGCGATGTTTACAGCTACGGGATGGTATTGCTAGAGCTAATAGGAGGAAGAAAGAACTATGATCCATCAATATCCTCAGAGAAATGCCATTTTCCTTCTTATGCTTTTAAGATGATGGAAGAAGGAAAGCTTTCGGAGATTGTTGATGGGAAGATGAAGAACGTTGATGTGGACGATGAGAGAGTTCAAAGGGCGATGAAAACTGCGCTGTGGTGTATACAAGAAGATATGCATTTGAGACCGTCAATGAGCAAAGTTGTTCAAATGCTTGAAGGAGTGTTTCCGGTGGTTCAGCCTCCGTCTTGTTCCACTTTGGGGTCGAGGCTTTACTCGACTTTCTTTAAGTCGATCAGTGAGGAAGGAGCTGGTACGTCATCTGGGCCGTCGGATTGTAACAGTGAGAATTATCTCTCCGCCGTGAGACTCTCTGGTCCGAGATAGCACACTCGTGCTTTTTAGCCAATTTTTTAGTATCTTAAAATAGGGTTTTGGCTCACCGTATTTGTTGTATATTGTGTTGTGTTTAAGATTAAAAAAGAATTAGTTTATCTCTCAGTTTTGTAATCTTCCGAGTTTTTGAATTACATAGCTTAATTGCACTACCTGTCGTCTTTATCTACTGTCATAGAACCGGTTGTCGTTTTGCATCCTTTTATTTCGTAACGCCTTCGGAATGCGTGCCGTGTTCATACTTCTCACTCTGAGAGTCGAATCGTGCGTTCCTATTGGCTACAACGTTTTGGTTTATATAGGCTTGCGAGTAGATAACAGAAACTCCCGCTTGCATAAAAAAAACCATTCTGGCGCTCGGGTGATTCTCGTCCCACCGTTAAAGATGACGACGACGACGACTGCGTCTCTGTTGGAGACTTGTCTATTTCGCTCTTCTTCTTTCAAATTCAAATGCGAAATTGAATCTCCCGCGAAAACGCGACTCTTCTCTCCAGCAACAGGGAACGATGTTGTCAGATCGTTTAAAGCATGGCGTGTCCGTTGCGCCTCCGATGATCCTGGTAAGACCAAGATTCTGGTATAGTTTGCCCATTCTGTTCGAGAGTGTCCGAAGAGCTTCGTTTTGTACTTTTGGTTGTTTGGAATCGTGGCGTGCTTAGTGGATTAATGGAGATGTTTCTCTGTTGTCTGCATAATTTGATTAGGTTCGCGTCGTGTGTTCATTTCCAGTAGAAGAAAAATGGTTGTCATGTTGTCCACTGTGCAGCTTCTGTCTCAGTGGCTTCCGCTCAGTGGAAAGGCAGCTGAGTGAGTTTGAAACAAACCCCTGTTTATTCTATAATCTGGACTAACTATCCTTAATATTACAAGTGCTAATTTTTCCAAATGGACTATTGAGTTTCAGCATTTATCCTCTGATGCAAGACGAAATAAGGAAAGTGGTGACTAAGGGTAAGGCTGCTGGTGTGCTTCGTTTAGTGTTTCATGATGCTGGAACCTTTGAACTGGATGATAATTCAGGTAATTGACATGTGAGTTCTGGATGTTTTGTGTATCCTATTGCCTTAGTTGAGCTGAATATGAAGTATTGAGAGTTCTGGCTCTCTTCAGTATTCAGTGGCTCTCTTCAGATTTTTTTTATCATCCACAAGTTAATGTACCTCAGTTTGTTAATTTGGCTTTGATGAACCTAGCTTGGTCGGTTAAAGCTTAGATTCAGTTTTGGCATTTTACGGTTTACTACACTTCTAGTGGTGTTTCCATTCTTTCTTTCTCAGTAAAATATACCTTTAGTTGAGATCACTTATGTCTTTGTTTTTCATGGTAATGAATTTTATTTGCAGGTGGCATCAACGGGTCTATTGCTTATGAACTCGAGAGACCTGAAAACACAGGTTTGAAGAAATCCTTAAAGGCACTAAATCCCTCTCTCTCTCTCTTTTTTAATTGTGTTAGCTTGAGCTAAGTAAATATGTCATTTTCACATCTATTTTTACAACTGTATCTCTCATTTGTCAAAATGTTACTTTTAAGTAACTAATTTTCTTGGTTGATGGATTCTTTGTTAGGTTCTAGCGAAAGCAAAGATTAAGGTTGATGAGATACAACCAGGTAATTGCTATTTGAACTCTTTACACCAGAGAAATGTGTCCTGTTATGCGCCTCGGTGTTAACGTTCTCAATCTTTGTGATCTTAGTGTCTTGGGCGGATATGATCTCTGTCGCTGGGTCTGAAGCAGTTTCAATATGCGGCGGCCCAACAATTCCAGTAGTTTTAGGAAGACTTGATTCAGCGTAAGCACGTCATAGAATGGTACTTATTCTTCTCTCTGGTCACTGTTTCTATATTTCCAACAGGATGATTGTTTCAAATGTTCACAGGCAACCTGATCCAGAAGACAAGCTGCCTCCAGAAACCCTGAGTGCCTCGGGTTTAAAAGAATGCTTCAAAAGAAAAGGATTTTCGTGAGTCCTTACACAAAGATTGCTGAGAATTATGTCAAACTAGGAGACATGTTTTTATAGCAAAATTTTGTTGTAACTTGGCATCACTGGGGGTTGTGGAACCATTGCAGGACCCAAGAACTTGTTGCTTTATCTGGGGCACATACGCTTGGGAGTAAAGGCTTTGGAGATCCATTTGTTTTTGACAATGCATACTACAAAATCCTTCTTGAAAAACCTTGGACGTCGACATGTAAGTCTCATGACAAGGTTCTTAAGTTCTTGTACTCTCTACAGCTTCATAATCTGCCACGAGCCTAGCTGAGATTACTTCTACATAGTTTTCTTACTATGACTCCAATTCGGATGCAGCCAAAATGACGAGCATGGTCGGGCTTCCCTCGGATCATGCCCTCGTGGAAGATGATGAGTGCTTAAGGTTTCTCTTCTATAGAAAATTCTTACCTTGTCATTTCACTATCTAATTTTCTAAAGTAACATTTTAAAGTAGAGTAGAGTAATATGTGCTGAACACCTGGAGTGTAGGGCTCATTGACACAACTGGAAACTATTCAACTGATATAAGCTTCGCGGTTTGATGATTCTCATAGGTGGGTGAAACGATATGCAGAAGATCAAGACAAGTTCTTCAGAGACTTCACCAATGCTTATATCAAACTTGTTAATTCTGGGGCCAAATGGAAAACGTTATGATGTCTAATTTTATTTTTTCCTGTAATGACATGATAGTTTTATTCAGCACCTTTTAGAGCAGACAGTAAAACCATTTCATAATTGTCTTACAAAAATTATTGCTATTACTACTTACAATATTCCATTTGTTTTCTACCTAAATTATTTATGCAAAATTATGTGCGAGTGCGACTATATATAGTTTTCATCAAACAGGTTCTTAAATTGTCGATTTCGATACGGCATCATTGAAAATAAATTTAGAAAGAAATTGGAATTAGATAGAAATGATGGAATGAGAAAGTTTCGAGATTTGAGTAACATCAAGAAAGGAATGGTGTCACAGTTGTACCTGTATCTTACACTAATCGCTGGACCAACTAGGCTCTAAATAAAAGTGGTTTTTGTGTCTAATCACTTTGCTTCCTCTTTAATCACTCTTTCTCAGTGCTAATCAGGATAAGCACACTTACCACTTTTCTACTAAGGAAAATAACTAAATAAGTGTTCCAAGAAAATTAGCGCGACTCGTTAAACTATTAAATCTTTATTTAAAAAAATGCCAACTGCTCTACAAATACCTTGAGATAGAATTAAGTCATTAACTAAGAACGCATGATGACCAAAAATAACAAATGATGTACGTTGGGACGAAAGAGTATCACCTTCTAAGCTTCTTAATTGGTTCTCTAATAGTTAATTACTATAACTAATAAACTATTAGTTCCTATGCGGTCAACGAAATAAGTAATGCTAACTTTCATTTGGTTTCTTAAAAAAACCTTTAGTTTGAATTAATTAATTTGGCCTACCACAAGCTTTTGGTTGGGTGTGTACAATTGTACATGTGGGTGCATATATTTATTTATGAAACACTTGTGTTCTTTATTTTGCATGAAATGGGAGATGCTGTACTTTATTAACTTCTCATTACCTATATAATCCAAAATCTGAATATTATAGGTTGCTAAAAAAAAGACAGTAAATGTGAATCTAATTTTATCATCATATTGGTCTATAAGACAAAATCAGTTTGTATTGAGATATATTCTTTACAGTCATCAAGTTGTATATAGAGGTCATTTCTATAAGTCCGCTAGTCGTGAACTTAAGTAGTCTTCAAGGTATTATTTATATTGTTACTTTTGAAAAGTATGTCCTTCATTTTAAAACTATATTATTTATTTATATATTTAAATGAACAGTAGTGTAGATTCCGTGAGCTGGGTATAATATTTCTGATTAAAGGTGTTAATAAACTAGATGAATAAAGTTCCTATTTAAGAGTAAAGTATATTATATAGTGTGGGGGAGGGGGACGATATGGTTCACCTTATTAAAGTGACCAATATAATTTGAAATTGTATTACATATATAATAAACAACGAAAAGTTTATACCGTTTGATGAAGAAAATGTGAAGGTCTTTTTTGTTTCTTAACAAGTGACCCATCAATGGGATATTGGAGAAGGTCACGTCTTTCTCCTTTGTCAATATATAAAAGCAATCTAATCATATCCAAAACCCCCCCAAAATCCGGGGTTTCTTTTTCTATTAGCATATATATTAATTTGGAGTTGTTTCCCACTTATGTTTTGTTCTTTATTTTTAGGCCAACCACTTATGTCTTTTTTTAGTCCCAAGCTTCTCATATGTTTTTAAAGTGTCCCATCTAAATTCTGTTAGTGGATTTTACTCGAATTATGCAGTATAATTTTCATTGTATTTAAAGGTTTTATAATGCGTATCTATAACAAGATGTGTGAAAGAGTTAACAAAAGAATTCAACAAGCTTGAGGATATTTTGATTTTACCCTTTATTCTGCACTGATTCCAAACATTTTCTTTGAAACTATTTATAATAGATATATAGTCATTCAAACCTGAAAAATATTCATTTAGTTATTACATCATGAATCTCCAAAAAGGTTTCAATGTGTAGAGGATTCTATTGTTGTTGTTGTACGTATTTCTTTTACTAATCCTCCACTATCCTTATATATAAATGTAAGCAGTCACCACAATTGAACTCAATTGCTTAAAAAAAAAAAAAAGTAAGTTTCAGTTGCATATGGTTTGTTTTCCCCCCCAAGTTGCATATGTCTTGTAGTTGTTTGTAGTATACAAAGAAGAAAAACATAACAAAAAAGATTTAAATAGTGGGAAAGATTAGTTCCATAAAACTGCTAGGTCTCCCCCATCAATCCCACGATTAAAATAATAAACCGCCGATTAACCGTAAAAATTCGTAATGACGTGGCACTGTAATAAATATTAAATGGGGGGGTTTGTCATTTTTCTCTCTTCGCAAAGAAGAAAAAAAATCTCTCTCTCTTTTTTTTTTTTGTGTTAACTCAGAGACAGAATCAAATTTGTGTAGACCGAGAATCCATCCCTCAGAAACCCCAAAACCAAAAGAAAAAAAAAAAAGAACGACACAAAGAACAAATCGAAATCTCAACTCTATGAAACCTCGTCTTCCTTCTTCTTCCTCCATTCTTTCGATTTTTTCTTCAATGGATGTTTGATTCGTTCTGCTACTGCGTTTGGTGAGGAAGATGTGCGTCTTCGCTGTTTTTTTGTTTGTTTGCTTGTTTGTTTGTTTTTGTTTGGTTTTCTGGTTTCTTCTTTGTTTGTGAAAAAATGTCGGAACTTGTGATGAATCTGAGGAACTTGTCTGCTTGTTCGTTTTTCATTGGTTTGGTTTTGAGTGTCGGTAGATCGAAAGCTGAAACTGCCACTTACCGATTTACTTCACTACCATATCACTAGTGAGCTCAGTACCACGAGATTTAGATTTAGATTTGCTTCTTCTTCCTCCGGATTAGATTTGCGTTTCTCGGATTTGTTTGCTTAGATCGACTCTTTGCTGAGTTGAGTAGGTTCTTCTGTGCTTTGTCGAAATTTTTTCTCTTTGTTTGGGGAATGTGTGTTTTGTCTATGGATCCATTTACTTATATGTGTTATGAGTGGCTTAAGCCCGGGTCTTGGACAAAAGGAGTGCTCTTTCTTATGTTCAACACTTTAAAAATGTAGCTTGATTCTTGGTTCACTGATACAATGTTGATTCACTTCATAAACCCTAGAAATCCACTTTGATTTGATTTTGTGGGAAAATGTTTGTTTGTCTGTTGATTGATTTACATTACAATGCCCTGCTTCAAGTTTCTGTATATTCAACTGAATGCTTTTTTAGGTAAAATTTACTCTTCATTAATTATTATTTCAGTTTATAAGCTTCTCTCCCCAGGAACTTGATTACCTTTTTTTTGTTTCTTCACTTATATCAGTGTTAGTTCCATATTTTTTCTTTTGTAGTTTACTATGGATCCTGAAAGTATCATGGCTACTGATGGGACTGACTCTGCTCTTGCAAATGGTGGTTTAACAATGGAAAATGTTGACAATAAAGGAAACGGTGCTGCTTCTGGCGAAACAATTGATACTGCTTCAGATAGTCAGAATGAGAATTCGGGAGACAGTTCCAATTTGGATGCAATTGAACACCCAAAAGAGGCAGCTGAGGTTCGTAACTCTTGCCTGCTTAGTCTACTCGTCCGTCAGATGAACAGCTCTGGTTAACATTTTGTGTCTTGTCTCTTTTTATTTAGAGCACACAAGTTCAAGATGTAGAAGACTCAAAGTATATTAAAGGCGAAAAGGCTCAACGGAAGCTAAAGCATGAGAAACTCCCTGGTGGTAAGAATGTTCCTACGGCACATATCAAAAAGAAGAAGGAGAACAAAGGTGCAGATGCTAAAGTGGCAGCATCAAATGGTTCCGTTGCTCCTAATGCACACACGACAAAGTCTCTAAAGAGTACATCATTTAATGGTAGAGCGGCTCAAGTCACGGAGGTAATCATCCCTCACAATTTGCTTCTAGGTTTATTCGCATATTCCTGTGTGATCACTTTTTTTCTTATTTCGAGCTCATGATTATTTCTGATTTCTTTTTTTTTTTTGTCATATCAGCATGGAAAGCAAGACTCTGCACCAGCTGAAAGCGCCACCGGGTATTGAGTCCTCATTTTTAAGTTCAGAGTTTCTTTCCATTTGGTCTTCAAGACTTGAACTTTCGCATGAGTTTACTGCTAAAACTCAAAACATTTGCCCATAAATGCCATCCATGAGACATTGGTTATAAGTCTTCTCATTTATCATTTAGTCGCTTATGAAACTGGAGATTTGTTTCTCTCTTTGATACAGGGACAAGGTGAAACCAAAACCTCAAAAGAAACAAGTCCATGAGACATCTGAAGATGATACACAGTCTTCTAAGTATTTCTTTCACCTTTATATTTACCAGCTCTTCTTCTTGTGGCAAGCTGAGGCCTTTCTGCAGTTGGGTCTCAGTTTTAACATTTTTGTTGATTATAAATTTTTGGTTTCATAGTAGCCCGAAGGCAGACGATGGCAAACCTCGTAAAGTTGGTGCACTTCCAAATTATGGATTCAGTTTCAAATGTGACCAACGGGCAGAAAAGAGAAGAGAGGTTTGGGTTTTGAACTTCTGATTCAACATGCTTGTCCTCTCTCGGAAAATATGTTAAAAATAATCATATTTCTGCTTTACCATGCAGTTCTATGTTAAGCTTGAGGAAAAGACTCATGCGAAAGAAGAGGAAATTAATAACATGCAAGCCAAGTCCAAGGTTGTCTTCTAAACTCTCTTCTTTGTCATAGTATTCTCAACCTGCCTTTGTTAAAACAAAAATCTTGGTTCACTCGCAGGAAACGCAAGAAGCTGAGCTTCGGAAGCTAAGGAAGAGCTTGAACTTCAAAGCCACACCCATGCCTAGCTTTTATCAAGAACCTCAGCCGCCGAAAACCGAGTTAAAGAAGGTACTTCTGCTCTCTGCTCAACCATGATCGCAGTTTTTAACGAAGTACTATGTCTCATTGTTTTTTACTTCCAAGTAGATACCACCAACAAGACCCAAATCTCCAAAACTCGGGAGAAAGAAGACTGATTCTGAAGAAACTCAAACCCCTCGGATCGGTAGGCTGAGCCTAGATGAGAAAGCCTCTAGGGATAACCCAACTGCTAAGGGAATTGTGCCAACAGTTGATCCCAAGAAGCAACCATTGCGCAAGTCACTTCCAAGATTGCCATCTCAGAAAACAGCTCTCCCCGATGGAAAACCCGCCCCAGCAAAAGCCGCCACAACCTCAGCAAAGGTGAAACCTGAAAGAAAGAAACTGGAAAAAGATGCAGAAACCCAAAACCTGCCTTCACATCCCATAGAAGAGGAAGCACAAGTGACTGTATCACCCAATGCTGATGGAGAAGAGTCGCATGAGAATGTATCTCCACGGATGGATGAAGACAGAGCCGAGTCCATTGAGGTATCTGAAGCGGTTGCTGTGGAGCATTAAGAACTCTGCGGTACAGTCATTACTCTGAAGACTCATATCTTGCATTAATTAAGGAGGACAAGAGGAAAAGAAAGCGTTACAATATTTATATATATATCTTCGACCAAAACTTATCTGAGAAGAAATGGGTAAAAGAGTGAAAAGAATCATGTGTTTGGTTCTAAAGGTTGCTGCTTTTAAATAGTCCTATGTTTGATGGTAATGTTTTTAATCTTTTCAGTTGTTTTTTGATGTCCAGATCTTCTTTTCTTTTTCTTTTTTGATGCTTTGATTCCTAAAAGGTGAATATTCAGGACATTCTGCGTTCGCTCTGTGTATTCTTTCATATCGTTTGTTATATGTCCCATTTCTTGTCATAATTGGATTATCTAAATAGCTATCCATCCGAGTAAATACTAAATAGTAAACAAGGTGAAGATATAAAAAGAAAAGATGAACGTACACTCTTGCAGAAAGAAAATATAATTTCTTGATATTTGATCATATAAACACAAAAAGGTCTTCATTTCCTTTTTGCAAATTGAAACGGTCAAAGTTTATTTCATGCATGCATCGACCACAAAAACAAATGTGTTAACGACAATTGAGCGTGACGTCTCTAGCAACCATTGATCAATAATTGATATCATTCTATCCAGAGCGAGCCCAGGACCAATCTCAATTCACACTTTTTAACTCTAAGCCTAAGGACACAAACCACTTTTATCTTCTTTGGAATATCGCACTTTAACACAATAATGCATCTTTGGACTTTTGGTACTTGGTTCGTCATTTCAACACATCAATCTACCTCAATATGCAAAATATATTTATGATTAAACCGGACTTAAAAATTTTAGTTATATTACACCGGTTTAAGATCAGTACCAAGAGTCAGGACATAACTGATACAGGTGGGTTATAGGTAGAGAAACCATTCTCATATTTACTTTCTCCCTCGTCCTCTTCTTCTCCTTCTTCTTCTTCTTCTTCTTCTTCTTCAGTATCCCATAGAAACCGAGCATATGACGCAAGAACATGACTGCGACAAAAACCATTCATCAGGTATATTAGATTTATATTTATCATGAATTATTCATGGTGATGTAATGTATCATCTACTGCCAGACCACATAAACAATGAAGATGCAGAGAGAAAAAATCATGATGAGATGTCTGTCATTTTCGATAACGTGAGGCTATTGTTCTGAAGACAAAGTGACCAATCACCTGTTCAAAGGTTGGATATAGAGCGAATCACATTTGATCCACAAAATCATTTACGTGAAGTGTTATCTTATTATTCCCTTTCAACAAAATCATCCAATGAAAACAATCTAAAGCTGGCCATAACAAATACCCAATTCCCCTAATAGATATCAGCAATCTACCAAAAATGGGTTTTTAAAAAGTTGTGAACTTGCATCTTGGAGAGAGACTTATAAGAAAACCCAAGTCCAAAGTTAAGAGAGTTTACCACTTATATTATATATATATATATATCATTGAATATGGACAAGGACGATTATAGTTATATATACTCACCAGTCATCAGGAGAAGATTGAACAGCTTGATCAAAGTAAGACTGAGCACGAACACCGTCTCCGTGATTTTTCCAAATCAAATCACCATACATAGACAACATCTCCCCATCTCTCCCATCCTCAGACAAGATGGCTCTCTCACAGTACTCCTCTGCTTTTCTCTCATCACCCTTCACCTGCAAATTCCATGGAGTCAGACATATGCGCATACTAACACACGAGATTAAGTGAAATAACCAACCAATTAGAACCCAAAATCAAGAACGAAAATCAATGTAAACGTACCAAGGTCCAAGTTGTTAATTAGACTCATAATAGTTTAGCTTTAGCTTTTTTTATCTTGTCTCTATATATAGGCATCATGCGGGCTTGAGGCTTCAACGATTGTCAGATATTACAGTAGAATAACAAATTTCCGACAAAGTACCTACTTTACCATGAGAAGTCTTCATTCCAGATTTAGAACAGAGTATATGGTGTATGTATACATACCTCTTTGAGGAAACGAGCGTAGTTAGCAAGAAGAAGAGCGTCTCCTGGATAACGTTCGATCATCTCTTCGTAATAACCATCAACGCTCCCTCCTCCTCCACCTCCTCCGTCACCTCCGGTACCGTCTCCACCTCTACCGCCAAATCCACCGTTCGAACCTCCCTGGTGGAGCCCCGATCTCTCCAGTACCCTTGAAGACGCCGTGTCGTCGTAGTAGACGCTGGACGTTTTGGTTATTCTCTCCGGCGCCTGAATCGCTCGCATATCGTAGAGATTCCCGTCGGAAGAAGCTCTGGGAATAGACTTACAGCCTTGGGAAGAAGCAGAGACGGAACGAGTCGTCGTTACAACGCGAGCTCCGTTTGTACACCGTGGAACCGACGATTTATGGGCGGCGCGTATGTTAAGGTCCAGTGACGACGCGCTTCTCAGGATCATTTTTCCTTTCTTTTCTTAGTGGAGTGTGTCTGTGAGAGAGATGAAAGATATTTATGACTGAAAATATCGTCGACTATACGTTCTTTATCTGCTCCACTCTTTGTTATTACTTTCAAATTGACCCTAAACTTTCAACATTTATAATCACATCCCTCTAATACTACAAACTTGAAAACTGAGACTTTGACCATCATTGTTGTCAGAACTTATTTTAAGTAATTTGATTGGACACAGAAATACGCACGTAACTGGATCAAGGAATTCGATTTTGACTCCAAAAATAGGCTTAACAATGAGATGTTTCGCATCTTGAGCCGATTTCCGCGGTCATAATTCAACCAAGAACATGGACAAACGAGTTATCTCTTTAAATAATTGACGAAATTAGTTGTAATTTAAAAGACTAATTTCATCGCAAGTTAAGACAACTTAGCGATGTCCACAGATTAAACAGAATAACTACTAAACTTTTATTCAAAACAAAACTAGTTAACAGTTCAACGAGTGCTCACCTAATTGAATAACCGATGAATTTTGGCAAGTAAAGAAATTGAACTTGAGAATCTGATGAAATTTTAAATTATATGTATATTTTTTTGAAATTATATCTCTCTGTTGAAATAAACCAACTACAATAACATATTGGGTTTTACAAGAGAATAAAGAATCACATCGAATTGAAGAAGCAAAAAAATATAAATTGTGTTGGATTGCCTTCTTATGTATAAAAGATTTTCTTTAACTTATCACATTCACACGTACAAGCCTTCTTCCTCCCAAATATCAACAAGAAAATGCACCATCTCCTATAACGTTGCATCATCATCAATTTAAATTAGTTTTCTTATCAACAATTAATGACACCAGATACTTAAAAATCTCAGATGAAAATAGTCTAAACAATCTTCCACTACAATGAATAGTTTCTTGACTTTTGAGCAGGAAGCATAAATAATCAATCACCTTAAGCGGTATCGGTCGAGGAAAAGGCTTGTTTGTGCTCAATAAACTCTCATATGTCGAGTTCCAGCTGAAAATTATCATAAAGTATGAATTAGAAGTACGTTTTCATCTTACCATTGAAGGATTTCAAAAGACAAATCATATATATTAAACATAGAAACAAATACTTCAATTCTGTTATTTAATTTGTCTGAATATTTAATAGTAAACTCTAATTAGTAATTACGAATCTTCAGTAAGATTGTTCACTGGTTGTCACCTTATTGCATTTCCCGGAACTCGGCATTGTTGGCTAGTTCTGCATTCGCGCCAGTGTTGTCTCGTTTGGTTCCATAGAGCAAGCCCTTCAATGAGAACAAATGAAGAAATAATATATATATACTGGCATAATTAATATGTATAGTACTACCTTCTGCAAAGGAAACTTAAGCAAAGTATCAAATGTTAATGAACGAACAAAGAATTGCGTTTTAGTATGATGTTCGTGGACTTATATGCATCTGTTTGTTTCAAATGAACTTACTGGCATTTACACTCTGCACCATTATCTATACATGGAATTAGTGAGGTTTTAGTTTATGTAAACTTTTTATGAATTGTTTTTCCATATGTTTACAAACGCAGATATATAGGTTGGCTTTTTAAATAACCGTTGCCTTAGAACACCAAAGACAAAAAAAGAAAAACACCAAAGACAGATTTAAGAGTTACCATGGTTTGCAAATTCGGTAGAGTTGCTTGTGCTGCACCGGGGATCAACAGGCGGATTTGAAGATTGTGATCGAATCGTGATATTGTGGTCCATATCACATGTACTTGTGCTCCAGAAACCGTCTGATGAACCACAACCTTTTTTCACAACCTTCCCTTGGATTTTTAGCCCCTTTGATGGCTCGTCGACTTCCACAACTAAAGACCTTCCACTTTTGCGGTATCCGAAACAATTTATGCTCTGTACACAAAATCATCATTATGATATAGAAAATATTAACATGATCAACACCTTTTAACTACGTTCTAAATATGTTTTGATCTATGCTGAAAGAAATCAGTTTGGTTCTCCGGTTGGCTCACATTGATGAGACTTTTACATTTTGATCTTAGAGATTCCATGAGGCAAATAGGGAGAGCTTGGAAGTAAGCTGCCAGGAATTGGAAGAACATGCAACAGCTCGTCTTACTAAATTGTGTTTGTGTGTTAATAAAGAATGAAGAACAAAAACACATAGCTAACTAATAGAAAGGACAGGAACAGAATGAAATATAAAAGAGAAATCAAAATCGGGAGGGAGAACTGAGGAAGAACTAAAAAAAGATTAGCATAGACGTATAGTATGACTCATAAGACAAGCAAACACACATAAGCACAAAAAGATTCCGTAGGTTAGACTTAGAATTTAGAAGCAAGCAAGGCATAAGTTGATTTAGTAAAAAGTTTGTATCTGGCCTTTAAGTCCATATATTTACACATTCACATGATTTATTAGTACAATCTAGAAAGAAAGATAAACAAACAAAAAAAGCTTTTTACATCTTCCAAAAGAAGGGTGCTTTTGAACTGTCGTTCATTATTACTTGGATTTTACATTTCTTCTCTCCTTCAGGTACGTCAAAACTTTACAGATAAAATTTATTTTTGAGATAATTTAATTCATTTCCTTAACGTAGTCTTTTTTATAAAGTATAGTATAACGCAGTTGTAATTTAATAAAAATCAACTGACATCAGTTAAAGATGATACTAAATACTAATTAGTAATTATATAGTTATGGATCGTTGTGAATGATTTTAATAAATCAATTTCGACGTGTGAATGAAGAATGATTCCTTAGTCAAATAACAGATATTGGTTAGCTATCTAAAAAAATCAAACAAAAAGGGAAAACAAAAAATTAGGTCGCAGCAAATAAATAATTTATTATAATAAGGAAATAGGGGTTAATCTTTTGTAAATACAAAAGGAAACATGATAAGTGATCGAGTTAAGTGGTGGCAAATTAAAGTTGTTATAATTTAAAAGGAAACTTTGGTGGCAATTGTCCCCTACTTGCCTTATTAGATCCCCTTACTCGTAATACATAATTACACAACATCATAATATCCGGAATTCCGGATCGATTACATTTTTTTTCAGAGAGAAACAAGAATTAACAATACGTACTAGACCGAAAAATCTCAAGCAATTTAAAAAAGAAGCCGTAACATAAAGGAAATTAAAATATATTTATATATATATATATATTTATTTTTGGACAACAAAAATATAAAGTTTTAAATATGAAATTTCAGCCTAGATCAGTCGTTAAACACATTTGTGACAAAAAAAATCGGTTAAACATGGGTTTTGACTTTATTTTTACAAAAGAAAAAGCTTGTGTTGATTAAACCCGTGGGTGAAAAATTTAACATTCATTTCGAAAAAAAAAAAAAAACCCGTGGGTGAGTAAAATTCCATGATTGGTGCAGGTATGCAGAATCCATGCAATGGGGGTGGACCCATGTGTACCAGATCATTTCCACCCAATTCCACTATAACAACAATTAGTAGAAGGTATCGATTTGATTCTTCAACTCCTCCTCTTTAAAAAAAAAAGAGAGAGAAAGAAAGAATATAAATCTCAATTATAACGTTAACAACGTCAAAAGGTCAAAACGAAGTCGTATGGAGAAAGGATTGAGGTCACACACAGCTTGAGATGCGGTGGTCTCTTCCATTTTGAAAACCAAACAACTGAAGAAAAAACGCTCTTCTCTCTCTCTCTCAATCGAGCTTCCATTTTCCGGCGGATCACAATCGGAATATTCTCAAGATCAGAAGATGTTTGATGGTCTCTTAGGCCGCGGATTCGCTCCCAAGGGGTTTGTTTCTCTTTTCCCTCTCTGACTACTCTTTAAATGGGAGAACCGATTCGATTGTGTGATTTTGATTCGGCAGGAAACCACTGATAAAGCTGACGAAGAATCGGATCGATGTTCTTCGGAGGAAGAAGACTGCGACGATCAAGTTTCTGAAGAGAGATTTGGCTGATCTCGTCTCTAGTGGACTTGACGTCAATGCTTATGGCAGGGTACTTTCAGTTTCTACGTTTGATTTTGAAGATAGTTTTTTTCCTTTGAGAATCAAAAGAAAAGTTAATACGGATTCGGTTTTAATGACAGGCTGGAGGGCTTCTTGATGAGTTAAGGCTTCTCTGGAATCTTGACTTTGTTGACAACACGTGTGATTTCGTATATAAGCAACTCTCTACGATGCAGAAGATGGAGTAAGTGTCCATTTCCATTTGAGTTTTTTTTTTTTTTCTTAGAATATTTTATGATTTATGAGTAGTTGTAACATACAGTTGAGTAGATGAGAAATTCATTTTGCAGATTCTCTGCCACATCAACTTGTTAGGTTTTATATTTGTAGATCAGCTTCTTTAGATTTTTTTGTTTTTTTTTTTAATATATTGATACGAAAGTCATTGACCTCATCTTTTGGCATTTTCCTACTCACACTCTTCTTGTTTCCTCATCCTTAGTGCTGTGCAAATGTTTTCTGTGGCTTACTAAAACATTCTTAAAAAATGTATTCAAGTCTTTTTTTTTTTTCTTTCTAAGGCCGAAACGTGGTTTATGTTTATATTAGTTGATTTGCGCTTATTCTTTTCCAGGGAATGTCCAGAAGATTGTCGTGAAGCTGTGTCGTCGTTAATGTTTGCAGCCTCTGGATTTTCTGAATTGCCTGAGCTGCGTGAGCTGAGGCAAATGTTTCACGAGAAATACGCAGATTCACTTGGCGTCTTTGTCAACCAGGAGGTAAGACTTTTCCTACTGTATCCATTTTTGAACTCGTCTTGAAATCTTAATATGGTTAAGCACGTACCTGCTTTCTCTTATAGCTTGTTGAGAGTATGTCATCAAAGCCCTTTTCTTTGGAGAAGAAGGTAAAGTTGTTGGAAGATGTTGCATCCGAGTTCGCTATTCGTTGGGATTCCAAAGCTTTTGAGAAGAGGATCTCGACACAGAACACTAGTCCATCAGTGAAGGTATTCACGAATGACTCAATTGTTTTAAGGGATACTCAAGTGAAATATTTGTAAAGGCACTGAATTGTAATTTCTTTTCTGGACATGAACAGGAGACCCCAAAAAGCACTTATGACAAGCACAAGCCTCTAGATCCTTTGTTTCGACCTGATCATCATCAGAACGGTCTCAGAGAACATCAGCATGGGCTAACATCCAAAGATAAGTCAGATGATGTTCGTCACGCCTCCAAGGACGACAAGGCAGAAAGAAAAGAGTTTTATTTGCAACCTAAGCAAAAATCTTCCAGAGAAAGACACCAACCTCTTTTTAACGAAGGTGACACTATTGTAATGAAGATCAAGCGTGAGAATCTCGTTCAAGGGATTGGACATCAAAATGGTGAAGCTGATGCGCCTAAAAAAACAGAGGTGACAGAGAAACCCAAGCCTAGCAGCACCAAAAGAGCAGACAAGCTTGTTCTCGG
>OVBI01000269.1:62456-98199 GCA_900406495.1 Sisymbrium altissimum | reverse complement strand
TCTTTTGTTTGATGGCTTTGGCTGTCTTGATTTGGTCGCCATGGTCCTTAAATCTTCTTTTATCCTGGAAAAATACCCAAATATGCAAGAAAATTCAATATCCTAATCTAATGCATTCCTATGCCAAAATGCCATGCTGTCTAAATGAAAAATCGAGAAATAAGGGTCTAATCCTACACGAAAATGCCACGATCGTTAGCTAAAATGCAAGAGTATCAAGCATACCGCTCGCTTTTTATGTTAGCACCTATACCTTAAGTTTACAGATCATTTTACTACAAAGCATGGCAACAACGACACAACACTACTAACAGAAACACAAAACACTTACATATCTGAGGAACAGAAAGTTGTACAAGTATCTATCTCGTTCTTGGTGCATAACCGCGCTTACCAACCGGTCTCATGATCACGACACCAACAACGACTATTGTTTGCTTCAAACCCAAGAAGAAACTAATTCACATAGATTAGAGAATGGACCTAAAGCTCAATTCTTATATTGTAAACTCAATATTTAGAGTATCTTAAAAATTTACATTTTTAACATTTTTGTATAGTGTGATATACATAGAATATGTAACCAAAATATACTCACGTAATATTCACATAAATTCCAGTTTATCGACAGTTAAATCTCAAGTGTATAAACATGCCATGTGGATAGCCAAATATAGGAGACAACTACACATTGGCTTTCATTTCTTCTCATCTCGATATAAAAGGTACCCTTAGATACTGGTAATTTCTTGCTAACATAGATCCCAGCGATGTGCTAGTTATACAGAAACAGACAATTTGCTGCAAAAACTTACTTGTATGGGATTTTCGAGTGCAACGTCCGTCAAACCCAAACTCAAGCATCCCATTGGTTTTCCAACTAATCAGGATATTAAAATGTATATAGTCGCATTACACGTTTCGTACATCTGAATAAAAATACAATCACTTCAAGCAAATAGAATATACTATTATAAAGAAATAATATAATAATAATTAAATAATAATAGAAATTCTATCACTAAAAATTTGCATTCGTAGGTACGATAGTGTCTGCGGCATAGAACAATAGTGTAACATCCTGATTTCTGATATATGAAAACTTATGTGGAGAGGTTAAAACAATTGATTTGACTACCTATCTCACCAAAGTGCACTTACCTTTTCGGTTACCCATCCAGAGAGAACTCCAGAGTTAAGCGTGCTTGAGCTGCAGTAATCAAAGGATGGGTGACCTACCGGGAAGTCATTCGCGATACCGTGTGAGTGAGGCCATAAACACGGGGAACGGCCATATGGTGATTGTAGAGATAGTATATCATGACTTTCGAACCTCCCGGTTAACGCACCGACTGTCGGACAGGGGTGGGCCGGCCCATGGGCCTAGTGAGAAGACATAGGGGCCCATTGGTAGGGGCGGTCAGGGCGTTATAAATAGATCCATAGATAGAATACACCCCTCGATAAATGATCACAACTCTAAAACATCTTTCAAAGACTTTCCAAATGCAATGACCTCGAGGGAAGGAGGGTTTAATAAAACCTGCGAGCAACTGTAAACAGTCGTAGCAATTATTATGCCTGAAAATCCTATTAGATAGCAAACTGTTATATGCTTTGAAATATAAATATAATTATTCATCAAGTTTTCTTACAGCATAAACTGTGCATGAATACCTTTACAGACAGTTATCATGGCAAATCTAAGCACGCACACTTAGGTATTCCCTTTGTATCGTCCAATTTGTCCAATAAAAGATTCAGCATAAAGACCAGTCAGATAGAACGACAGCTGATGTCCCCTGCCAAACCATGTGTTGCAGGTTTAAAACAGGATGCAAAGGTAACATGTACATATTCATTACTTGCCAAAATGCAGAGGACTCTGTGTAACATCAAACAAAATAAATAGATAAGAGACACCCAACAACATCAAAGATTGCATTAATCGTAGATGGATAGACCACAAACTAACCAAGCATTAGGGTTGAGAGAACACACATCCAATTGGCTATGAAACTAAACTCGTCCACACCCTAGGTATATATAGGCCTCATCAATTAGGAGATATACACGGATCATAGACACGTATCAATAAAGTAGATACGTATTTTACTGAATCCACGTTTATTTAGAAATTTTTCTAATATATAAACTGAAAAACCCAGATATTCTATAATTGCCGCTAAAGCTAAATAACTATGTTTACGAAGATACATAATATATACATAATATACATATATATACAGACGTCATTATGGAGATACCTTAGATAAACTCCATGAGAGAAATCTCCTCAACATACAACCTATGCCTTAAATTCCCGACGAAGTCAGGCAAAAAACCGTTTAGGGAAGCCAAAACGAATCCCAAGTTTGTTTCTTAGCTGAACACAAATTCTGGAAACTTTAAATCTCTGAGGAAACTCCCATCAAACGGAAGAAAACAAAGCTGACCAAACAGGCTCCCATCAGAGGGACTCCCAAGGAAGTTTCCGCAACTGTACCACCGAGTCAGGAAGTTGGAACTTCCGAGCCTAATCCAAAGGCATCAAAGGATGCACCTGAGCAATCCCAAGCTCAGGATATGGAGACTTAGTCTTCATCTCATCTCCAAAAACAAAAACAAGTGCCACTACTTCGAATTTAAAATTTCGAACAACTCAAAAGTCTTGACGCTAAAAAAAAAAAAAAAAAAAAACGAATCTGAACCAAACTGAACTATGAGACGACTTGATCCTCGAAAAGAGGTACGTAGGCAACTGACCTTCGGTGCAGCTGTCCGAGTGGGAGTGTTATACACACTCATCGCTCAACCATGCTACTAGTTATAGTTTCGAGAATCCGAAAAAACGAAAACTTTGGCATATAAAGGAGTCAACAAGTTCCGAATTCTAAATGCAAAGAGTTCCGAATTCAGAAGAAGTTTTGATTTTTACAATAATTCGGAACTCTAAAGGATTCTAAGAGTCTAAAGAAGTTTGGATTTTCGAAAAAGTTATATACTTCAAGTTAAAAGTTCCGAACTCCAAGCAATAAGAGACTTCCGATTTCTTGTTCTCTATAATGATCACCTATGACAAACTCTCGGATCAGTTCTCGATAACTAAACTTGTTAGACTTGACATTTCTCCGAACAGGCCTACAAGGTCTCCAACATCTATAAACTTAACATACCTATCCAACGCAATAAGAAACCGGTTTTGCTAAACAAACTTGCGACCATTGCTGCCCCAATGGACGAAGATCATCTCCAACAAACCTTCTATACGGAGGTAAGGTTCAGTAACGTCCGTGCACAGACATATAACAGCGCGCTATATAAATCAGGTTAGGTATATCCTAACCTAACATCTGAGAGGTATATCATTGACAATATTCTCAGGTTTGACTTTGAGAGGGGCATGCCAGAAAGTAAAGACTCGCACTGCTTTAATCCTCATTGAAAACTCGCTAACCCAGTAAGTGCCCAACTTGGCACACTGGTCTTCAGCATCTCAGACACACAATCTAGCATACCACGAGATGAGCTTTTAAAGTGTTTCTGAAAGTCAAAAAACGGAGAGATAAGTCAAAATAGCATAACCCCTAAAACCAGACGAATGCATAGCTTAGTTTCCGAAACACTAACCTATCGTAAGCCCAGCCAAAACGCTTCTAAGCAACGCTGGCACAACGTCATCAACATCTTATGCTAAAAGTAGTCATACTCTCGTCTAATTAAGGCATGACAGGTCTCTGCTGACAAAATATCAACGCTAAATGCATCATAACTTCTACAACGCTTGTAGGCATCTCAAAACGCTAGGGAAACATGACAGAGTAAAAACTTCGAACTACTCTATTAAGCAATCAAAATCCTATCATGCTCTAACAAGAAACGGGCCAACATCAAAAGCATGCATAAGAAAATAGTAAATTGCATGAAAACATAGAAGGTTTAATACAGCCATCGGGAGAACACCCGGCCAAATAAACAAGTCTGCACAAAGGGCATACATAATCGAGTCTCACAATAAAGGCTAGAAGCCAACAAATTACAAGTTAGGAATTGCCTTTAGTCGCAATCTTCAGACCCAACTCGGGAAACGAACTCTGCAAAATCCGGGTTGTTAACATTCGTCCCCGACAAAGTCGGAGACTCCAACCTCACTAGCAGCTCTCCTCATTGAGTAATCTCCAAAGACTGGAACGAGCGACTGAGCCAGGAGAGAGGCGACCAGGTAATCCTTTAGCGCCGACATCGTACGCTCAAAGTGACCTTCGTGTCAATCAACCTAGCTCTCCCTTCATGGACAATCCTTTTGTAATCTGCGATCTCAGTCTCATCTCCGCGATCGAGCATGGCGAACAAATCCAAATTGGATTTCACTGTCTCAGCTAGCACTAGCTCTTCACGAGCCTCCTCAATCTGGTTCACCACGACCATAGAACGATCACCCTTACTAATGATAAGCGCTCCTGAACCACAGCCTTGCGCATCTTGCGATCATGCACTTTCTTCTCCTCGAGAAGCTCGGCTCTTACGCGATCAAGCTCCTTGGCATGAGCAGCTTTGGCCGTTTCAAGCTCATCTCTCAGGAGATTAGCTTCCACAGCATTCTCCTCAGAATCCTCTTTGATTGTTCGGCTTGCTCCATCCAGTACGCGCTTTCCAATTCATAGTCACTCGCCATATCTGTGATATGGGCAAGGAGCTGAGAAAACAGGGAAAAGTTAGTAGATAAAGCTAGAATATTAACAAAGGTAACTTGATAGTTTTTTGTCTTACCGCAAAGCTGCGACGAGCCACCCTGTCAAAAGAGCTCTTCGTCCGAAACTCATTAGTAAAGACAGTCTTTATCCCTGGACACCGGAACGATCCAAGGAGCTCGCTTGGGTCAGGAGTCTGGCCCTCCATAACACACTGCGGGATGTGGAAATCGAACTCGGGAACCTTGCTCCCCTTATTCTTCTTCTTCTTCTTCCCATCAGAGGTCACCCCAGCGGACTTCCCTTGGTCCAAGGCAACGCCTTTGCCTTTGTCTGAAGCAATCAGACACTCTTCAACAGCGGGTATCTACCCCTCTTCAAAATCATCTTCAGGATGAGGCCGGGGTACAACTCCCCCAGCCTCCACGAATTCCTTCTCCAGCACTTTCATTTGGCCAGCGACTGTTCTTGCTTGGATCATCTTTTTAAGAGGTTGGGATGAATAGTCGAATAGATCTAACTCTTTGTCCCGAGACCTCGCAGATACAGCTCGACGATATAGCAAATGATCCCAAGAGACTATTCTCGGAGAGATCAACGCAATTCAAACTCTAAAAAGATCTGGTGGAATTGCGCCAAAGTAAGGACGACCTGCAAAACAAGACACAAAAACGCAGTTAGCATTTTCAACACAGTTCAACACATGGGAAATCACCAGTTGCCCCAGCCAACCAATAGTTAGCTACCAATGTCCGACCACTGCGTTATCATCTCATTGATAAACCAGGGTTCAATCGAGGATGTGTTGACCTTGACGAAAAAGAAATAATTATGCCAAGGTTCGTCTTTCCTAGGATGCTCAGCGAAAATCGTCTTGCCAGGCTTTGGTGTGATGTAATACGACATATCCACTTTGGTTTTCTTGATTTCAACAAGCCCCTTGAGATGTTAAATTCAAGGCACAAGGTTATCATTCCCACCAAGATCCTTAACCCCCTAGGGGATATCTGACCCATCGCAGACCATGTATTGCAAGGAATTGCAACACTAGTGAGGGGATCGGAAAGGTAAGAAAACAAGTATTAAAGTACGATTCAAACACAGTAAAACATCCGAGAGGAGGCTTGTGACAACGATCCTCCGGGCCAGGCACCACGAGTTCAACCCCCTCGGGAAAATGGAACAATGATCGGAGACTTGCCAAACTCTTTTCGCCATATGAGCTCACACCTGTGAACTTGACGCACTTTCCTATCCTGGACTGTGTTGGAGGATCATTATCAGGAAACTTCTCACGCGGCTTCCTTCTTGATGCAAGACTTAAGCACAAACTTTTCGGCAACACGCGGGACTGAAAATGATCCATCATGTTCCTCGAGCTTTATACGGATTCCGGAAGCATTCCATGTCGGAACAGAATCTGTATACCCAAAGCCGTGAGAACTCTCACCCATACTGGGCGTGTTACCCTCGTATACCACAGAGGCAATGTCCTCCCAAGGGACGTTGTTTTCCTCAGATAATGGATCAAATGCCATTTCTCCAACAAAGTCAGAGGCGTTCTTCGCAATGAACCTAGAGAGAGAAAGAAGAGAGAAGGGAGAGAGTTTTACCTTAAGAAATGGTGAAGCTTGTGAGAATGAAGGAAGTGGAGCTCTTCTTTTATATAAGGTAGAAACGGGTCCCGCGAACAGTAAATGAACATTGTTTATCCCGATAAAACAACGAAACAAGACAACAATCTTTTTCGAAACTCGACTTTTGGGTTTGAGCATGGAAAGCTTCTCGGAGAGAGTCAGGCATAACAACCAGCTCGGTACTTTCAGCCTTCAAGTTGGTTTCGTACAAAACATTTCGGAAAAACTTATCTTGAACAGTTTTTGGGAAGAAACTTTATTAAAATCCCGAAAAACTTGCCGTGAACAGTCTTTCGGAGAAACTTTTACCAAAAAATCTACGAAAACACTTACAGTTTCAAAGGCGAGAGCCTACAGGCTAAAAGTGACCGAGCTGGACAGCCAGCATGCTGTCTACCATCCAGTTCGGTACAAATTTGCTTACCAAGGTCAGCATTCAGCACATGAATGCTCCTTCCATTACAACCAGCTCGGTAAACCAGGTGGGCAAGTTGGTTTTGTAAGAAAAATTTTGGAAAAACTTACCTTGAGCAGCCTTGGCACGGTAGCAAGGATCTCAAGCTCACACCACCGACCTTTGCTGACAAGATCGATCCCGAATCTTACCTAGATTGGGAGATACGTATGGAGTACATCTTCGAGTACGACAACTACTCCGAAACAAGGAAGATTGCTCTGGCCCAAGCTCAGCACACCGAAAACGCCTTGGCTTGGTGGGATCAAGATGTCACGGACCGGAGGAGACGCCACCTTCCTTCCATCACCACATGGGATGAGATGAGTTTCCAGCACCAGAAACGCTATGTCCCAGCCTACTACCACCAAGATCTTCAGAAAATATTCCGGAAACTCGCTCAAGGAACCAAGACCGTCGAGCAGTATTTCGAAGAATTCGAAACCCTCACCAACAGACTAGAAGTCCAGGACTCCCCGGAGAATCTTATGGCCCAGTTCCTCATTGGACTTCAGGAACGTATAGTCCGAAAGGTGGAGAGACAACCATACCACGCCCTGGATGAGCTGCTGCACCTAGCCATACAAGCTGAGCAACACATCAAACGCAAGGTTGCCACCACCAGCCGACCCAGAGCCCAATGGACGGCACCCACGCCTCAGCGCACCCTCGACAAGGGCAAGGCACCAGAGGTTGACCCGAAGGCCAAGCGAGCAGTCCCCGACTCCGGCAAGGCACCTTCCACCGGTTCCAGCCAGGCTCCCAACCCACGGACCCGCGACGTCACTTGCTTCAAATGCAAAGGCAGAGGGCACTATGCTAGAGACTGCCCCAACCAGGGACTGATGGTCATCCGTGATGATGGAGAGTACGAGTCACAGGACGAGGCTGACCAACCAGACTCCGAGGAAGAAATCACCGACTACCCTAACGTTGGAGAGATCCTTGTGACCCGGAGATCACTTAGTGCACTGTTTGAACCTGAAACCATTCAAAGGGAGAACATCTTCCACACCAGATGCACCGTAGCAACCAAGGTATGTAGTTTAATCATAGATGGAGGATATTGTACTAATGTTTATAGGAAATACCTTGTGGACAGGCTTGGTTTCAAGAAGACCAAACACCCCAGGCCGTACAGACTAAGATCTCAATGATGACACCGAGCTGTGCATCAACGAACAAGTGGAGGTTCCCTTCAGCATTGGCAAATACTCCGACCAAGTCTTATGTGATGTTGTCCCAATGAAGGCTGGATACATTCTCTTCGGCCGACCATGGCAATTTGACAAGGAGACACTCCACAATGGCGGGTCCAATGTTTATAGTTTCATGCACCAGAGCAAGAAACACAACCTGGTCCCACTTTCCCCACAAGAAGTCCATGACTTGCAAAAAGCAATGGACAAAGGTGCCAAGATAAATAAATCTGATAAGACTTCTCTTTGTATTACACCAAGCAGAATTATTAAGTCTTTGGAAATGAAGTTTCCCGTGCTACTCATGATCTTTAGAGAAAGGTATTTTTCAGGAACCAACGAACCAAACCATCCAGAGAGCATCAGGCAGCTTTTAGAAACCTTCCAGGACGCATTTCCCGACGATATTCCCACTGGTCTGCCACCAGTCAGAGGAATCGAGCATCAGATTGACCTAGTCTCCGGTGCCCCACTACCCAACCGTCCCGCGTACCGTGTGAACCCTGAGGAGGCCAAGGAACTCGAGAAACAAGTTCAGGACCTCATGAGCAAAGGCTACATCCGGGAGAGCCTCAGCCCCTGTGCCGTACCAGTCCTTTTGGTCCCAAAGAAAGATGGTTCTTTGAGAATGTGTGTGGACTGCAGGGCTATCAACAACATCACGGTCAAGTATAGGCACCCCATTCTCCGATTATATGACATGATAGATGAGCTCAGTGGTCCAACTGTGTTCTCAAAGGTGGACCTCAAGAGTGGCTACCACCAGGTCAGAATGAAGGAGGGAGATGAATGGAAGACAGCCTTCAAAATCAAACGTGGATTGTATGAATGGCTGGTCATGCCATTTGGCCTCACCAACACCCCTAGCACCTTCATGAGACTCATGAACCATGTCCTCAGGACTTACATCTGTAAGTTTGTAGTGGTATATTTTGATGATATCTTGATATACAGCACTAGCCTATAGGAACATCTCGGTCATCTTGAACAGGTTTTAGAAACACTTAGGCTGGAAAACCTATATGCAAATCTCAAGAAATGCATCTTTTGCACTATCAGCTTATGTTTTTAGGATTTGTTATAAGTTCACAGGGCCTAAAGGTGGATGAGAAAAAGATCAAAGCCATCCAGGAGTGACCCACACCCACGACCATCGGCCATGTCCGTAGCTTCCATGGCCTGGCTAGATTCTACCGCCGTTTTGTCAGGGATTTCAGCACCATAGCAGCCCCACTCACCTCATTGATCAAAAAGAATGTTGCATTCCAATGGGGACCTAGCCAAGAAGAAGCCTTCCGAAAGCTTAAGGACTGCCTTGTTCATGTCCCGGTATTGGTCCTTCCTGATTTTAATAAAACATTTGAGGTTGAATGTGATGCTTCAGGAACAGGAATTGGAGCTGTGATGACCCAAGGAGGCAAACCAATGGCCTACTTCAGTGAGAAGCTGACCGGAGCAGCCCTCAACTATCCAACCTACGACCAGGAGCTGTATGCACTTTTCCGGTCCTTAAAACATGGCAGCACTACCTTTTGTCCAAGGAGTTCGTGATTCATACCGACCATGAGACCCTAAAGTACCTGAGAGGACAGACCATGTTGAAAAAGAGGCATCCCAGATGGTTGGAGTTCATTGAAACCTTTCCTTATGTCATCAAATACAAGAAGGGGAAGGAGAACATTGTAGCAGATGCCCTGTCCCGGCGCCATGCACTCATCACCACAATGGAGGCCAAGATCATGGGGTTTGACCATCTCAAGGAGTTATATGAGGAGGACCCCAACTTTCGAGATCTTTTCAGGCAATGTTGCCGAGGAACCTTTGACCAAATTATTTGCACAATGGATTTCTTTTCAGGGACAAAAGATTATGCATTCCAAGGAGTTCAATGAGGGAATTAATTGTTGGAGAAGCCCACGGAGGAGGCGTGATGGGATACTTTGGAGTTGCCAAGACCAAGAACATTTTTACCGAGCACTTCTTCTGGCCTCACCTTAAAAGAGATGTGGAGTGTTTCTTCTCTAGATGCAACACCTGCCTCAGTGCCAAGTCCAGGTCACATCCCCACGGTCTATATTTACCTTTACCTATTCCTAACATGCCTTGGGTGGAGTATCTATGGATTTTGCTTTAGGCTTACCCGTGGTCAAGCACAAGGACTCAAAGCTCGTGGTAGTTGATAGATTTTCCAAGATGGCTCACTTTGTGCCATGCAGCAAAAGCAATGATGCATCCCAGGTTGCTGACTTGTTTTTCAAAGAGATTGTGCGCTTGTACGGACTGCCCCAAACCATTGTATCAGATAGGAATCCCAAGTTCCTAGGGCACTTCTGGCGTACGCTGTGGAAAAAACTAGGGACCAAGCTGTTGTTTTCCACATCCTGCCACCCCCAGACCGATGGACAGACCGAGGTTGTCAACAGGACCTTAACCACCCTACTAAGGGCCATCATCGGTAACAATCAAAAAAATTGGCTAGATTGCATTACATATGTTGAATTTGCTTATAACCGAGCCACCCAGTCTACTACTACGCTCTCGCCGTTCGAGATTGTGTATGGGTTTAAACCGCAGGTTCCTTTGGATTTAATACACCTCACACCGGAAGAGCAGCTGAGCCAAGATGGTGTAACCAAAGCAGAATTCATGAAGATGATGTATGCCAAGGTCCACACACAGATTGAACAGAGTAATGAGAAGCTTAAGGCCAAAGCAGATAAGGGCCGCAAATCAGTTCATTTCAAACCAGGAGATTTGGTATGGTTGCACCTACACAAAGACCGTTTTGAAAAGGAGAGAAAGTCCAAGCTGGCTCCCTGAGGAGCAGGACCATTCAAAGTCCTCAAGAGAATAAACGAGAATGCCTATCAGCTAGACCTCCAAGGTGAGTATGAAGTATCCTCAACCCTTAATGTTTCTGACTTGCTTCCATATGATGCAGACGATGCTGTCCTGAGGTCAAAACCTTCACAAGAGGGAGAGGATGATGAGATCCCACAGCCGGACACAACCCGGACGATCATAATGCCACCAAGTAACCCGACCATGCACCAGATCAGGCCAACGTACCATGACCGAGGACTTAAATCGAGCTACCGAGGGTCTCCTAAGCCAAATGGAGGTTAATGGATGATCAGACAGTTTTCGGACTTGGACATCGGACCATGGACCGCAGCCCATATCTATTTCCTTCTGAGCCGGACCAAGTCAAGTGGACCAAAACATGAAGATTGGCCCGACAAATCTGTCCGTCTTCACCATTCAGCCCAAGAAGGATTGAAGACGCACTGAAACAAAGCATAGTCCAAGTTCATGCCGTCATTATCGAAGAACCAGTTAAGGTAAGCATTTATAATTCAGATTATTATGGCCTTACTAATTTACCTTTCTTTGTTGTTTTTGTTTAAATGCTTTCTTTTAATTTCGGCAACTTGTCTGACATTTATTACCGTACCATTTTATTTTCTTAAGTCCCCACAAAGGGCAACAGCTGCATCGGCTCTGTTTATAAGGCCCCTCACGCAGTAGTGTATTTTTCAGACTTGATTTAATAAAGACCAGCGTATTCTCTTAAGAATATCCCTTGCATAAGTCCCAAAACCGGGTTTTGTGCCTTGAGTGTTACGATCTTATCAAGCTCCTTCCACCGAGCTTGTGGCGATCCTCGTTCCACTCTGTTCGTTGTTCCATCATTTCCAACTCGTCGAAAAGAGCTGGACGACCAGCCGATCGAGAAATCATGATTTCCGAGTTATCGGAAATCATCGAGGCGTGTCCCGTACCACGTCCCATAATCACCGTACCGCGTCTCGGAGATCACCGCACTGCGTCTCGAGTCATCGAGTCGTGTTCCATATCCGATCGTGTCTCGTATCCATCACCCAGCGTCCCGATTCAGCAACACCCGCATCCCGACATCACCACCCGCGTCCTGACAGCACCCTCCGCGTCTTGATTGTTCGTGCCGCATCCCGTCGTTAACACCCCGCATCCCGAGCTACTCGCCCCGCGTCTCGATTAATCGTACCGCATCTCGAGTCACTCCACCGCGTCCCGATTCCACCCACACTGTGTCCCTATCAACTCACCCCAGCGTCCCAATACTATCATCCCGCATCCCGAGTACACCGAGCCGCGTCCCGAGTAACCTCACCGCATCCCGATAAGTCTCGTACCGCGTCTCGATAGCTTCTTCCCGCGAGTCCACCACTTCATTCACCACCCCCGGTCCTAGGGTCGTACCATCTTAGTATCAGAGCTTTAAAAGCTCCTGACCCAGGTTTATTCAACCCAATCTCACGTTTTACTATTGCTTTGCATTGTTCTTCATTTCATCATAAAAAAAAAAAAAAAAAAAAATTTAAACGCCGCATCATTAGCTCCATTATCATGGTGCATTAGGTTAAACATCATTAACACTTACCATATTTGAATTCTCGCACTTGTTTTTCTTTTCGGTATATAAAAAAAGTTCTTATTGCACTTGCCATAAATTGTTCACCCCCATATCATACCTTCCTTAATTACCTCATCCGCATCCTGCCATTTAATTTCAATATCAAAAAAAAAAAAAAAAAAATTAANTTAATTTAAAAAAAAAAAAAAAAAAAAAAAAATATATATATATATATATATATCTCTTCCATCTTTTATCTTTGCCTTAGTCAATTTCTTCTCTTTTGTTCGGATCACCTAGCTTCCTTAAACTTTTGTTTCAGGTACACCGATGAGAGAAACCGAGCCAACCAACACCCAGCTCCTCGTCGCCCTCACCGCTATCCAGACCCATCTTAAACGTCTCGCCGAGAAGCCGACAATGGTCTGTCCGACACCGACAGCCAGACCGACCCCGATGGACCTCGAGATGGTCCCAACCACCCGCGACACGGTCTCGACCAACGCCACTGTCCCGACCAACGAAATAACAGTCCCGAAAGGTGACACGACCGTGGGAGACACCATGACCGCGATGATGAGCATCCTTTGCACGGTAGCAAGGATCTCAAGCTCACACCACCGACCTTTGCTGGGAAGATCGATCCGAATCTTACCTAGATTGGGAGAGACGTATGGAGTACATCTTCGAGTACTACAACTACTCTGAAACAAGGAAGATTGCTCTGGCCAAAGCTCAGCTCACCGATAACGCCTTGGCTTGGTGGGATCGAGATGTCACGGACAGGAGGAGACGCCACATTCCTTCCATCACCACATGGGATGAGATGAGTTTCCAGCTCCAGAAACGCTTTGTCCCAGCCTACTACCACCGAGATCTTCAGAAAAGATTCCGGAAACTCACCCAAGGAACCAAGACCGTCGAGGAGTATTTCAAAGAATTCGAAACACTCACCAACAGACTAGAAGTCCAGGACTCCCCGTAGACTCTTATGGCCCAGTTCCTGATAGACTTCAGGAACGTATAGCCCGCAAGGTGGAGAGACAACCGTACCACGCCCTGGATGAGTTGCTGCACCTAGCCATATAAGCTGAGCAACACAAGAAACGAAGGTTGCCACCACCAGCCGACCCAGAGCCCCATGGACGGCACCCACGCCTCAGCGCACCCTCGACAAGGACAAGGTACCCGAGGTTGACCCGAAGGCCAGGGGACCAGTCCCCTACTCCAGCAAGGCACCTTCCACCGGTTCCAGCCAGGCTCCCAACCCACGGATCCGCGACGTCATTTGCTTCAAATGCAAAGGCAGAAGGCATTATGCTAGAGACTGCCCCAACCAGCGACTGATGGTCATCCGTGATGATGGAGAGTATGAGTCACAGGACGAGGCTGACCAACCATACTCCGAGGAAGAAATCACCGACTACCCTGACGTTGGAGACAACCACTAAATATTCTTTTTATTATTCATATTTTTTTTCTTTTTAAACATATATCCGGTTTTATTGCATTATTTTTTTTAAGATATCAGTCTTTCATGATGCTTAATAGAGCCAATATTGATTTTATTGATTCGCCAGAAAAAACACATGTTTTTGTGTATACAAATAATTATAAATTAATATGCTTATAGATAATTATAAATATATGAATACAAAAAAACATGGGTATTTTTGTAATTTGTTTTATTTAGATGGAGTTCAATTGTAACGTTGTTCGTTTCTCCATCTATCACCTCCATCCAGATACTCCATCCAGATAGATGCAAAAACGAAACGAACAACAGTTAGATGAACCATTCAGATGGACCATATAGATGGACCATTCAGATGGACACTCTAGATGAAACTGATAGATGGAGAAACGAACAAGGCAAACGAAACACTATTCAAACAGATTTTAATCGGAGATAGTTCGTACTAAATCATTCTGGTCCACTGTTTTAATTTTGTTTGTGTCCAATAATAAAGTGTCTGAGTTTGTTTGTGTCAGACTTTATCAATCGGATATCAAATATCACATTAAATATCAAACTGGATAGGCTTTAATATATAGAAAATATTTAGAGAAAAGCTCACAAGGAGCGATAGGCTTTGATATACATGTAGCTTGAAGAGATGATAGGAGGGAACTGGGTTTTGATGAATCTTACATAACCAAACTTATTTGTCTCTTTATTTTAACTTTTAGGAATCCCATAATTAATCAGTTTCTCTTGGCAATGAACAAACCACACTTCTGTTCACTACTTGAGCTCATAAGTAGCTTTGAGTTCCACCCACCTACGATATCCTCATAGTCCTCCTTCAAAAAGTCGTGGATGAATAAGTCCTTTTCCTTCTCCACTGCAGTTTCTGTTTCAGGACTCTCATAAACTGATAAAGCAAACAGAATAATTAAGAAATGGTTTCCAGTTCTTTAATTTTTAAGCATAGAGTCTATGTAGAGAAACGTTTCTTACCTGATCGTTTGTAACCTCTGTAATTAGAACATATAATCCAGAATCTTTCAAACCAAGTAAGTTTAAGTGACTTTGGTGATTTTATAAGTAGTAGAGGAGAGTTTTCTATCTCTGTATACCTGAACGTATGCTTGTACCTCATGAAGATCATAACCTTGTTGCTTAATGTAGTTTGCAAAGTCTGGAGATGGTGTTTAGGGGCTTCTGCAGTAATCGGTGGATGGTGGTTTCAGCTGAGGATGCTGGATTCAGCTATCATGGATGTGATGACATAAGAATCCATGTTAGAAGCTTCGATCCTCCAACCAAATGGCATAGTTCAAGCTTCCTGTCAATAGAACCATTACAAAGATAAAAACGGTTAACTAACAACCTGCTATGATAATGAAGAAAGCAAAGAGGTAAACCTGTAAGCACAGTATGTTAACACCAGCAACACCTGCAGCGTCGGCTTCTCTTTCTCGAATATTCCTCTTTTTTGTCAGAGAATAGTGCAGTAGTTGGAAGAGACATGGAGTTTTGAATGAGTTAACTTGTACATGTACATATCATTGCCTTGAAGTTTCTTCTTACCGAAGAAAGACAAACTCACAAAATCTGGATAATCCCTGAACTTCGCCGATAACTCCTCAACTATTTACGTCGATTTGTTCAATCTCAACTCACGATGATCAACTTCCAAGCTATTATCACGAAAGTCTGACTCGCCGTCATTGTAATAAACCTTGGTCATGCCATTGCGACTCATTACACAAATGTATTACTCAAAGCGATCAATATTCTTCGGAAATAGGAACCTCCGATCCGAGCACAGTGAACCGGGTTGTATCTATTTGAAACGGCGCCCGAGAAGTATACTGATTTTCTTTTGGCGAGATCTCTTGCCGATTGATCTTGATGACGCCAGATTTCTCAAGTACAGCGACGATGCCTAAGCCTATTCCACCGTCATCATACCTCATCAGCCCCATCTCTAACTCTTCCCGATAGGCTAACATAAGTATGGGATCAACAAAGATATATTCATCGTTAAATAAATTAGGGTTTTCAATATGAGAAACGCAATCAACTTTTGAAGAATTTTTTTGGAGGAACTGTAATCTAGTTTCAAAAAGACAATCAGATTTTAAGAAAATAACAAATAACAAACAGGGAGACCAAAATATATTATACCCCAAAAAAATACTCATCTTTCTTCTAAATGAAAAATTAGAATTAGAAAAAAAAAAACAGAAAAAATCATACCAACAAATAATAATCAACTTCAGAATTAAAAGGGGCAGAGAAGCAAGGTTGTGTATACCTGTTCTTGTGAGAAGAAAAAGATGATTCACTGATTTTTATCTTTTCTGAAAATGATGAAATAATGAACAATAAAAGATATACAACGATAAAGAGAAAGAAAATTCTTAGGCTAACTCGTAGGGGTGAACTTCTTAATTCACCCATTCTATTTTATCCAATCAGAATATGCCACATAATATTATTAATAAAATGAAATTAATGTTACTAAATGTATCACAAAATTTAAAAATATTAATTATAGATTTTATGATTTAGGGTTTAAGATATAGAATTTTGGGTTTAGGTTTTAGAGTTTAGGGCTTAGGTTTAGGGTTTCGAGTTTAGGTTTAGGGTTTAGGGTAGGTTTAGGGTTTAGAGTTTAGGATTTTAATGTTTAGGGTTTTAGGGTTTAGGGTTTAGAGTTTTGGGTCTAGAGTTTTGAATTTAGAGTTTGGGTTTAGGGTTTAGAGTTTATCGTTTAGAGTTTTGGTTTAGGGTTTGCAGTTTAGGATTTTAGGATTTAGGGTTTAGAATTTTGGGTTAGAGTTTAGGGTTTTGGTTTTAGGGTTTATAATTTTAGGGTTTAGGGTTTACGATTTAGGGTCTAGAGTTTTGGGTGTAGAGTTTAGGTTTTATGATTTTGCTTTCAGAGTTTAGGGTTTGAATTTTTGCTTTAGGGTTTAGAGTTTAATAAAATCTGTCATACCGCGCGACAAGTCGAATCGGGTAACTTTTAATCTCTGGTATGTGCACCTCCAATGGCTACGTCCTTTCCTTAGGCATTAAGGGATGTGAATGGATGCTTTTATCCATTAAACATGGTGTGGCGTTCTGATTGGCCATGCATGCCGCCCAGTGCATGTTGATTTCTGATTGGCCGGAAGGTGATAATGATGGACAGGTGTGTCAGGCTGTGTGCTGAGCTTCTAATGGATGGGATTGCCACCGATGCCACCCCAGACTCCTATAAATACCCCCCAAACCTAATTTTTCAGCTCATTTATAATTGTGCGCAAAGTTAGTAAAAACCGAGAGAAAAGCTAAAGTAAGTCCATTTTCTTTCTAGTTCGTGCTTGAGAGTATTAGTGAGTTACTTAAGCCTGAGAGCATCCTTTGGGTGGTGGATAGTGTGAGGAAGTCGTGCAAGGAGCTTAGGTCCATAGCTAAGCCGCATTTAGTAAACCCGCCAACTGAAAGCACTATGAGTTTTGGTGATGTGTGAATGTTTGTTAGGTTTGTATGTTTGATTGCTTGAGTATGCTGATAATTGTTTGTGTGATCCGTGTTTAGATAGGATAGTTATATTGTTGATGGTTATGATTAGCATGTTCAGTTACCTGCTTATTTGTTGTAGTGGTTAGACTATTTGGTTAGAGGTTAGAGTCGAGTTAGTGTGGTTGAGGCCGATTTGATCTTTCCTCCTGGCCCTCACTCTAGCGATGGGTGAGAAGACTCGGAGAGACAGGATTGCAGCCCATGGCCGAGTACTGTCCGACGGGATGGTTGGGATTGCCGTGTAATTCGGAACCCGCCGAGATAGTGGCCGTTTGTTGACGGATCTTGGTATATGATGTTCTTGCTTGACTTTCTTTGTGATTTCAAGTGCATGGTGTTCATGGATGGAATAATGATCAAATGCGAATGGGTAGGATAGGGTGTTGGATTATGTAGGTTTAGAGTTAGAGATAGATTATTGCAGTTATCTCTTTGTGTGTTGTGCTTGATTGATTGTTCCTTGATATNGGGGGGGGGGGGAGGGGGATTATTTGCATGCTAGGGGAGCCATAACTCATTGAGCGATTAGCGCTCACTCCTCACTCTTTTTTGCAGAAAACTAGTAGTTAGAAACCAGTAGTGGAAGCAAGGAACGTTAGGTCAGCCAGTGTAGTTTTTGTTGTCTCTATAAGATTACTTTTTGTTTGTAGTATGAAAGTTCTTTTGAGCACTAGGCTTGGGCCCAGAAATTTAAGTATCTTATTAGATTTAGTTTTAGAGACCGGGTTGGACCGACCTTAGTTACTGTCTTTTTAGTATTTTCGGACTGGTTCGGGTTTTAGGTTGGTTGTGCATGTTCTTGTTTGATTGTTGCATGGCCGACGTATTGACCTTGACGTAGATCGGTTCGGGGATGTTACATTCACCCCTAGGAGTTAACTTAAGTATTGCTCGAAAGAAAAAGAGAAAGAAGATGGAAAAAACGTCAAGCTTTGTAACTTTCTTAGTGAAAGTCAATTAATCAATATACATATGCCAATCAAGGAACAAAACTATATTAATAATCATATTAAAATTAAATCTCCAGAATATCACCATAGCCAATTAACGGAAACTTACAATTTATGAGCTACGGTCTTGAAATAGATAATTGTGTGGCCGCAAGAAAATAAAAATCAAAACATGTTAGTTCGCATCAATCTGTCTAACCCAAAAAATAAAAGGGACCCAGGGTCTGCTCTTATTAGAAACAACCCGTGACCAAACCACATCATTGAAAAACTTACCTGACGATACCATATGCTATAAACCTCATAGTTGAACATAATTTTTCGCTGGATTCAAAAACTAAAAGAAAAGTATAGTGAGATTAGTATGCAGAAAAAAAAAACATTAACTCAAAACCTAAAAACAAAATACCTATGAACTAAACTTAGAGGACTATAACAAAAAGGCGGTAATCACAATTTCAACTCGTAATAAAATGGCCAAAACGATTCGCAAATACTTATATGATGATCCCTCTAATGCGTCTATTTTGCCTCGTTGGCCAAAAACTTTTGACAAAATATTTAAAAATAATCTAGTAAATAAAATTCTCTAGAGCCCAGCTAAAAAATCCAATCGGGGTTTGCGGTAGAATAAAAAAACCGAGATTATGCTGAAATCCTAGGCATAGATTCTAACTCCTTTTTGTTTGTGGTATGAAAGTCCTTTTGACCACTAGGCTTGGGCCCAGGACCTTAAATATCTTGTTGTACGTATCGAAAACCATTATGATATAAATAAAGATGTGTTTGGTGATTTGACTGAGTTCTTCTGATATTAGCTTTGTCCGGGCTAACACATATCTTTGATCGGGGTACGGGTTAAAAAGCCTTAGGCCTTGAACTTAGAGGGACGGTACTAAGGATGAATCGAGCAGGTTTTTGGATTTAGTTCTAGAGATCAGGTTGGACCGACCTTAGTTAATGTCATTGTAGCACTTTCGGACTGGTTCGCATTTTAAGTTGGTCGTGCATGTTCTTGTTTGATTGTTGCACGGCGGACATGTTGACCGGTTCGGGGGTGTTACAAATGGTGGTATCGGAGCATGGTTATCCAATCATGCTAAAATGGAACTTTGTTTTCAAAAGGTTTTATCGAGTCAAAATGAGTCACAAAGACAACTAGGAAAACTGGTACGTTCCTTGCATTAGGTATTTAGATTAAGATTTATCCTTGATGGTCGATGCAGATGGCGACAAGGCAAGATCCAGAAAGGGTACGGCTGCATCTGTCGCGGATGGGACAAAGGGGAGAAGACTGTTATTGGCCACCTTCTTATGCTAGTTCGGAAACAGAATCTGATTGGGGATCATTGGATGAGATGGAGCCGGAAGTGGAGAGTGAGAATTCTCCACAAGAAGACTTTGGGCAACGAGAATCTAGTCTCGATGGGTCGATTAGACTTGGCCAGCCAGGCCGTGTATCACCAGAACTTATGGACTCAGAACAGCAACCTCAACGGAATAAACGTGTGGAACAACAACGCTTGTATCGAAGTCATCCAGTAAGAGGAAATGATCGCCCGAGATCAACTTACATCCAAAGGGAACCGAGGGAACCAGCGAATCAAGGGGTGGACCCAATGTTAAAGACAATGCACGATACACTCTCGTATCTGTTGCATCAACAACAGATGAGTTTGAATGCTTCAGCAAGATCTTCAGAGGCACCTGGCTTTCTTAAGATCGTCACCATAATGAGGAATCTTGGAACAATCCATTTTGATGGAGGTAGCAACCCATTCGATGCTGATGCATGGTTACAAAGCTTAGAGAAAAACTTTGCGGCCACCCGATGTCCTGAAGAATACAAGAAAGATATTGCGGTCTATTATTTAGAGAAGGATGCTTCGAGTTGGTGGTCGAGTGTAGAGAGACAATACAACTCTATGGCACCCACATGGAATGACTTCCAACGGCAATTTTCAAGGAAATACTTTCCCGAAGAAGTAAGAGATCGATTGGAGACCCAGTTCGTGAGACTTGAACAAGGAGAAAGGAATGTCCGAGACTTTGAAGCAGAATTCACAAGGCTTCAGAGATATGTTCGCTACGGGTATGATAACGAAGGTGCAATAATAAGAAGATTTATGAATGGACTCAAGTCAGAACTTTAGAGTCGTCTTCAGGCCGTCACGTTTACTAATTTCCTTGAGCTGGTGGAACGAGCCGTGAATGTGGAAATCAGCTTATCTGCGGAAGAGAAAGCTAGATCCCAAAACCGTAAAAGAAAGTATGATGGAGATTCAACAACACAGCCATCAGGTCCGGGACAATATGGAAATCAAGGAAGGAAAAGAGAACACAAGGAGACTCGTACAATCACCCCTATTGGCGAGATTCCAGTATGTTACTTGTGTGGAGAAAGTGGACACAATGCTCGGAAATGTCGAAACAAAGAACGGCCGTCCAATCTGAGGTATGACACCTGCTATACATGTGGAGAGCAGGGCCACTATGCAAATGAATGCCCAAAGACCCATCCCAGTGAGTTGTTAGTATTGGAGACGCGAAAACCGTTTCCACCACCCCCAGCTCGTCCTGCGATCGGGGCACCGCCACCAAAGCAACGAGAAGCTGTTGGACATGTGTCCCCTAGGTATAGATTTACCCAAACCTTCATCACCTGTTTAAGGTCCCGGCAAACGTAAGTAAGGGTGCTAAATCTCTGAATGATTGATCGCATGATTGTTGATTAGTTGGGTATTGCTTAGATTTATTGCATGTGGTGTTGGTAGAATCGTTTAGGAACCCTTAGTTAAGGAAGTTTATAGAATTAGGGAAAACCAGAATAGATAGGATCGATAACAGAACCTTAGGAGAAACCTCTTTAGCAGCCAATCCAGAATAAAATCAATCTGTTGGAAAACAGTTGGTTGAAGTATGGAGGTAACCTTGAAATAGGAAACCTTTGGAAAGTTGTTAGAAAGTAGGATTTGGGTTTGCGGGGTAAACGGATCTGGGGAGGGGGAAGGCAAGTTATGGGGAGATATCATGACTAGTAGAGGCGACCATGACAGCAGATATTTGAACCTTCGTAGACAAGGAGAGCCATCATAATCACGTGGATTCAGGGACGAATCCTTTTTAAGGAGGGAAGAATGTAATGACCTCCCCGAGAGCTAAAGCGTCCGGAGCAATTCTCGACCATGCGAACCATCGGGCACAATTTTAAAAATTCCGGGAACCAGCATGGAGATTTCTAAGGACCTTCTGAAGTTAACAAAACAAGAATTAGTCGAAGAAAAATTCGTTTGATACGGATAAAAATTCGGTGAACCGACTGGTGCGTCCGGAAGGGAGAACGGGCCGTATGAAGGTGTAACTGACTAGATGGTGAGCCAAACACCATGGGAGCTAGGAAATAACTATTAAAGCCTATGAGGCGTGATTCTGATGAAGGAAAATCAGAATGGCTCAAGGAATGAAGAGACCACCGTGATTGTTCCCGATACTCGAGAAATCAGCCGTACCGCGAGACCGCTCAAATCGGGTAACTTTTAAACTCTGGCATGTGCATCTCCAATGGCCACGTCCTTTCCTTAGGAATTAAGGGATATGAATGGAAGATTATATTCATTAAACATGGTGTGGCGTTCTGATTGGCCATGGATGCCGCCTAGTGCATTTTGATTTCTGATTGGCCGGAAGGTGATAAGGATGGACAGGTGTGTCAGGCCGTGTGCTGAGATTTGATTGGATGGGATTGCCACCAATGCTACCCCCAGACTCCTATAAATACCCTCCAGACCTAATGTTTCAGCCCATTTCTACCTGTGAGCAAAGTAAGTAAAACCTGAGAGAAAAGGTAAAGTAAGTCCGTTTTCTATCTAGTTCGTCCTTTAGAGCTTTAGTGAGTTAGTTAGGCCTGAGAGCATCCTTTGGGAGGCGGATAGTGTGAGGAAGTCGTCCAAGGAGCTTAGTGATAGGAATCTCAGAGACGTCCCAGACAAAACTGACTCGGACCGTTCGGATGATATCGAGCACGGGACGCAGCACGAACCGGAGTAGGAAAGCCGAGACAAACGAAGGATTGACCGGGCTAAACAGGGAGGAAATTTGATGTCTCGAAGCAGAATGGAGGTTTCCCGAGCAGATCAGTCGAAACATCTAGACACAGAGCTATTGGAACGTACCGGACGCGCTGCGGAGTACAGATTCCGAGCCACGGGTGAATCGCGCAGAGTTCCACCACCCGATGCACGATTCTCTCGGACCAGATGAGACATTGCCCGTACCGATTACCGAGAGGAGTCACCCGATACATCGTACACCCGTTTTGCTTGAGCCAAAATTCCCGAACATCAGGCGCTTTCCATTTTTGCCCGATACAACGACCCGATAGCCGAGCAAACTTGTTACGACTACAACTTTCATGACCCGATTGACTTTTCCTCCGGACAAAACTCTAAGGAACGCTTCCTAGGAATTATGAAGACGATCGAACGTAGAGACAACTCAAATGGCTAGACAGGATTACGACTTGACCGAGCTCCCGAGTGTTTGCTGCATTCGCTTCCTGGACTGACTGAGCCAAACATCGATAATGAACCTGGACAGGCAGCCGAAGGGTCATTTTCACCAAAACGCGCCAATTTCAAATTTGAACTTCCCCATTTAATTTTGCATGATTTTCCCTTTCTGCATGGCTCTTGTCAGCCGTAAAACATTTATTGCTTTTCATTGTCTCTGCGAAATACTTCTTGTATAAGTATTTCACCTTTGACACTTAATAATATTCAGACTTCTTTTTATTAAAAATCCTTGAGATCTTTCTCTTTGTTCATCGTATTCTTCTTTGTTGCTTGAAAGGATATTTCATTCAACAATCATTCTCTTAAGTGGTTCTAGTGCGTCATATCTAGAGACTTAGAGATTCGGGAATATCTGGGGCCATTCCGCAACCTTAGTGCGACCCTACAATCCATCCACCAGGCCATACGAAGCTAGTAGCTTCCGGGCTAAACTATCCCGCACCGTGCTGAAACCTAAACCCCTGGCTAACGACTCATCACGTGGTATCAGAGCCACTTGCAGCCGGTATTTCAATCTTTTCTTTCATCTCCTCATCTCTCACAAATTCTGAAAATACTTTTTTCTCTGTCTATCTTAAAATCTGGGGATTTGGGCTAACCTTTTCCAAACTCGTTTTTGAAACTCAACAAAAAAAAAGATATTAAAAAAAAAAAAAGAGGAAACAACTTGTCTTGGGGACTGAGGAGAAATCCATTTCGGTTAGTTAAAACAAATCCCCGTCAAAGATCTTGCAATCTCTCTATCTTTTCTTTCAAAGATTTGTTGTTTGATTTGCTTGAAAAAGCTGACGATTAAGTTCCTTTGAACTTTGAGAAAATCGTTTGAGTGATCCAGATTAAATTGTGAGATTGAGTGGGTAAGGAAATAAAACACAAGAGAGGAGTGTTATTTTTAACAAGTGTGTTAAGTAATTTTCAGCATGCACTATGACGGGGAGGACCGTCCTGAGACATCCAAGAGGGCTTTAAATGATAACATGAGCCGTTTGTTGAACGCAATTTTAGAACAGATCCATGCTCGGATTGATGAGATCCAACCCAACCAGCCTGACCAAGGACCAAGAAGGAACCGACCAAGGAGGTCAAGCCGGTCATAAGAAGAAAACGCAGGAGAATACTATGACGACAACCGTTCCACTACCCGAAATGGCAGAGGTAACAGGAACCGTGAAGTAGGTAACTCTTTTGCTAGACGTCCTCAACGAAATGATGAAGGATTAGGTGGTTTGAAACTAAAACTCCCTACTTTCAATGGTAAAAATGATCCTGACGCCTATCTAGAATGGGAAAGAAAGGTTGAACTCATCTTTTATTGTCAGAACTTTTCAGAAATTAAAAAGGTTAGATTAGCAGCTGTTGAATTTTCTGGCTATGCTATTAACTGGTATGATCAAGTGATGTTACTTAGGCGAAGGACAGGTGGAGCACCAATTTCCACATGGGAAGAACTGACCTCTTTGATGCGTAAAGGTTTATTCCAAACCATTATGGTCGTGAGCTATATCACAAACTCAGGAGGTTGTATCAAGGAACCAGGAGCGTGGAGGAGTATTTTCAAGAGATGGAAATCCTAATGATCGAAGCAGATATTGAGGACACCATGGAAGCAACCATGGCCCGCTTTGTGGGAGGACTGAACCGAGACCTTCAGGACCAGATGGATCTTCAGGAGTATGAGAGCATTAAGGAGATGCTTAACAAAGCAATTCTGCTATAACAACAATCCAAGAGGAGGGGATTTTCCAAACCAGTACACGCGCACAGTAAAAACCAACTGACATGGACAAAGGTAAGTCTTCTGTTCAGAACACTTCAGATCTTAAGACTAACAATTTTCCCTCACGTTTTGACAAAGGCAAGGCCGTGGAAAACACGATCAGAGCTAGAGATATCAGGTGTTTCAAATGCCAAGGAATGGAATATTATGCCAACATATGTCCGAACCAAAAGGTGATGATCATCCGAGACAATGGAGAAGTGGAGTCAGAGGATGATAAGGAAGACACCGGGCCAATCTTTGATGAAGAACCAGAAGAGGAACCCTTCGATTATACAGCAGCTGGACAGATACTCGTGACCCGGTGCTCTCTAAATATTCAGTCAAAAACAGAACAAACCGAGCAAAGGGAGAACTTGTTTCATTCTCGTTGCTTCATAAATGATAAAAAAAAATTCTTTGATAATAGACGGTGGGATTGCACTAACGTTGCTAGTAATGTGCTTGTCAGGAAACTTGGCCTTGAAACACGACCACACCCCAAACCATTCAAGCTGGAGTGGTTGAATGAGGAAGGAGAACTCAGCGTAAAAGAACAGGTCACGGTGCCTATAACCATTGGACGATACTCAGACGAGATCACTTGTGATTTCCTGCCAATGGACGCGAGCCATATTCTACTAGGACGGCCGTGGCAGTTTGATAAAAGAGCGGTCCATGATGGTTTCACCAATCGCCACTCTTTCGACCACCAAGGGAAGAAAATCACTTTGGTTCCCTTAACTCCGGCCGAAGTACATCAAGACCAGATTAAAATGAAAAAAAGCCGTGACCTAGACAAACAAAAAGAGGAGAGCAAGGGTAAGAAACCCAATCTTTACATCAAGTCCAATCAGGTTAGAAAATCCTTGTTTTCTCGACCATATTTTGTTTTACTTGTTTGTAAAGAACCACTAACCACCATTTCTGACCATGCACCGAAGTTTCCGAGTGACTTGCAAAGTTTGTTACATAAATTCTCAGATGTATTTCGAGAAGAAAATCCAATGGGAATGCCAACGATCAGAGGAATCGAGCACCAGATTAATTTGGTCCCAAGGGCTTCTCTGCCGAACCGTCCCGCGTACCGGACCAATCCCGAAGAGACCAAAGAACTCCAAAGGCAGATCAATGAACTCTTGGACAGAGGTTATATCAGAGAAAGCCTAATCCCTTGTGCAGTACCAGTTCTTCTTGTGCCAAAGAAAGATGGCACTTGGCGCATGTGTGTGGACTGCCGTGCTATCAATAATATCACGGTAAATTATAGGCATCATATTCCTAGGCTTGATGATATGTTAGATGCGTTGCATGGGTCTTCTGTGTTTTCCAAAATAGATATGAAAAGTGGTTACCATCAAATTATAATGAAAAAAGGAGATGAGTGGAAAACTGCTTTTAAAACCAAGCTAGGACTCTACGAATGGTTAGTAATGCCTTTTGGTCTAACCAATGCTCCTAGTACTTTCATGCGTCTGATGAACCATATCTTAAGGTCTTTTATTGGTCACTTTGTGGTAGTATACTTTGATGATATTTTGATTTACAGCAAAACTCAGGATAACCACAAAGAACACTTGAAATTGGTCTTAGAAGTTCTTAGGAGGGAAAGGTTGTTTGCTAACTTTAAAAAGTGTTCATTTGGGACAGATCACCTTGTCTTTTTAGGTTTGATTGTTGGTGCAGATGGCTTGCGTGTGGATGAAGAAAAAGTCAGGGCTATCAAATAATGGCCGAGTCCTAAGACCATTGGTGAGGTTCGAAGCTTTCACGGCCTGGCCGGGTTCTACCATCGCTTCGTAAGGGACTTCAGTACAGTCGCAGCACCACTGACCGAAGTAATCAAAAAGAACGTGGGTTTTAAGTTGGAGAAGGAACAAGAAGAAGCTTTCAGACCTTGAAAGGGAAGTTAACTCAAGCACCCTTTCTAATACTTCCTGATTTCTTGAAAACCTTTGAAATAGAATGTGATGCATCTGGTGTTGGTATAAGTGCAGTGTTGATGCAAGAAGGAAAACTAATTGTGTATTTCAGTGAAAAGCTGGGGGAGCCACATTGAATTACCCGACCTATGACACAAAGCTTTATGCCCTAGTGCGTGCACTTCAGACATGGCAACATTACCTACGGCCGAAGGAATTTGTGATCCACACAGATCATGAATCATTGAAACATCTCAAAGGGCAACAAAAGCTGAAAAAACGTCATGCACGGTGGGTGGAGTTTATTGAAAAGTTTCCATACATTATCAAATATAAACAAGGTAAAGAAAATGTGGTAGCTGATGCTTTATAGCGAAGGTACACTCTTCTTTCCACCCTTGAAGTGAAATTGCTTGGTTTTGAGTTCATGAAAGAACTGTACGAAAGAGATCCTGATTTTAAATAAGTGTTCAAAAAGTGTGTGAACAAGACGTTTGAGAAATACTATCAGGTCGATGGGTTCTTGTTTTATCACAACAGGTTGTGTGTTCCACAATGTTCTCTGCGTGAAAAATTTGTTATGGAAGCACATCGTGGGGGATTAATGGGACACTTTGGTGAAAAGAAAACAAATAAGGTTTTGCAGGACCATTTCTACTGGCCGGGGCTACCAAAGGACATGGAGAGAATCTGTAGCCGATGTGTGACCTGCAAGGAGTCTAAGTCCACAGCCCAGCTGCAAGGTAAGTACTCTCCTTTGCCAATTCCTGATCACCCATGGACTGATATATCAATGGATTTTGTGTTAGGATTGCCTAGGACTAGAACTGGCAAAGATTCAATTTATGTGATCGTTGATAGGTTTTCAAAAATGGCACATTGTGTTCCTTGTCAAAAATCAGATGATGTCGTGCATATAGCTGACTTGTTCTTTAGAGAAGTAGTTAGACTTCATGTAATGCCTAAAACGATTGTTTCGGATAGAGATACCAAGTTTCTTAATTTCTTTTGGAAAACTCTGTGGTCTAAGTTAGGAATAAAACTTTTGTTTTCTACTACTTGCCATCCTCAGACTGATGGCCAGACCGAAGTAGTTAATCGTTCCTTGTCAGCCTTGATTAGGTCATTGGTAAAGAAAAACCTTAGGACGTGGGAAGATTGTTTACCTCCTGTAGAATTTTCATAATCATTCAATGCATTCGGCAACTAGGCATTCTCCATTTGAGGTAGTTTATGGATTTAACCCACTCTCGCCACTTGATCTTTTACCTTTGCCTGTAAGTGAAAGGACTAATACAGATGGGAAACAAAAAGCTAAGGCGGTAAAGAAGCTACACGAGCAAATGCGGTTGAATATTGAGAAGAAAACCAAGGCGTATGAGAAGTTCGCCAACAAAAGCCTCGCCGTGCCCTACGAACCAGGAGATCTTGTGTGGGTGCACCTCAGAAAAGAAAGGTTTCCGGAAGAAAGAAAATCCAAACTGATGCCGAGGATTGATGGACCGTTCCGGGTGATAAAGAAAATGCACAAGAATGCATATCAACTTGACTTAGAAGGTAAGTATGATATCTCACCGAATTTTAATATTACTGACTTGTCTCCTTATGTGGCAGACGTTCCAGATTCATGGTCGAATCCTTTTCAAGAGGAGGGGAATTATAAGAATCTCAGAGACGTCCTGGACAAAACTGACTCGGACCGTTCGGATGATATGGAGCACGGGACGCAGCACGAACCGGAGCAGGAAAGCCGAGACAAACGAAGGATTGAACGGGCTAAACTGGGAGGAAATTCGATGTCTCGAAGCAGAATGGAGGTTTCCCGAGCAGATCAGTCGGAACATCAAGACACGGAGCCATCATAACGTACCGGACGCGCTGCAGAGTACAGATTCCGAGCCACGGGTGAATCGCGCAGAGTTCCCGATGCTCGATTCTCTCAGACCAGACGAGACATTGCCCGTACCGATTACCGAGAGGAGTCACCCGATACATTGTACACACGTTTTGCTCGAGCCAAAATTTCCGAACATCAGGTGCTTTCCATTTTTGCCCGATTCAACGACCCGATAGCCGAGCAAACTTGGTACGACTACAACTTTCATGACCCGTTTGACTTTTCCTCCGGACAAAACTCTAAGGAACGCTTCCTAGGACTTATGAAGATGATCGAATGAGAGACAACTCAAATGGCTCGACAGGATTACGACTTGACCGAGCTCCCGAGTGCTTGCTGCATCTGCGTCCTGGACTGACCGAACCAAACATCGATAATGAACCTGGACAAGCAGCCGCAAGGTCATTTTCACCAAAGCGTGCCAATTTCAAATTTGAACTTCCCCATTTAATTTTGCATGATTTTCCCTTTCTGCCTGGCTCTTGTTAGCCGTAAAACATTTATTGCTTTTCATTGTCATTGCGAAATACTTCTTGTATAAGTATTTCACCTTTGACACTTAATAATATTCAGACTTCTCTTTATTAAAAATCCTTGAGATCTTTCTCTTTGTTTATCGTGTTCTTCTTTGTTGCTTGAAAGGATATTTCATTCAACAATCATTCTCGTAAGTGGTTATAGTGCGTCATATCTAGACACTTGGAGATTCAGGAATATCTGGGGCCATTCCGCAACCTCAGTGCGACCCTACGATCCATCCACCAGGCCACACGAACCTAGTAGCTTCCGGGCTAAACTATCCCGCACCGTGCTGAAAGCTAAACCCCTGGCTAACGACTCATTACTTAGGTCCTTAGCTAAGCCGCATTTAGTAAATCCGCTAACCGAAAGCACTGTGAGTTTTGGTGATGTGTGATTGTTTGTTAGGTTTGTATGTTGATTGCTTGAGTATGCTGATAATTGATTGTGTGATCCGTGTTTAGATATTTGATATCTCCATATTTTAGCATCATTTACCATCCTTTTTTACATCACTTAACCATCATCGTTTGCATCATTTAGTTAGATTCTCATGGCATTTAGGACTAGGAGCATTAGACTAGGACCTTGTATATTTTTTTGCATATTTGGAGTTGTTTTGCAAGAAACCATGGAGAATTAGGATGCTGAATGAGGAAGCTTGCAGAACGACGAACAAAGAGAGGACACTTAGGAAGCACATCAAGATCAACCCGATGTACGACGCCCTATGTTTGCACAACTCGAAAGACAGAAGACAAGCTTCCACAACACAAGGAGTGATCCGTCAAAATCTGGCTTCTACATTGGTTCCCACAACAACAAGCATCATTCCAAGCAAGCCGTACAAGTGACCCTAGGCGCGCGAAGAAGAGAGTGCCACATCATCATCATGAGAGAGAAAATACCACATGTTCAAAGTGGTCCCGAATTGTAGGGTTTTCTTGTCTTCTCTCCTCCTATAAAAGACAAGCTCAACCTCATGTTTGAGCAGCCAAGGATTTAGAGAGGAAAGAGAGAGAAACTCATTTACATTATTCTCTTTGCCTCATCTTTTATTTTCTACTTTTGCTCTTGTTTATTTTCAAGTCTTGTTCTTGATGTTTTAAAACTCATTTGGTTTTTATAATATTTCATCGTTTTATTTAATTGCTTTAACTTAAATTCTTCTTAAGCTTAGTCTTCTCATCATGCTTAATCTCATCTTCTCCATAGATTTTGAGGTTAACATGTGTGAGTAGTCATCTTTAGTGTTCTTTATGGTTTGAGGGGAAAAGAGCCGCCTTGAGCACTTCACTCTCGGTTCTTGAGCTTACAGCTTAAATCTTTCTTTCTTAGTCTTTCTTAATGCTCATTGTGGCCTAATTACCCACAGTGAAGTTCTTAAGCTCCCCTAGAGAGAGAACCACTCCATGGGTCCAAGCTTGAACCACTATGGAAGGTGTGGTTTCTTTAGCCCAAGACATTGGCTGTCTAAGGAACCATACGGTTTTATGAAGAATGTCCCTAAAGCTCGATCCATTGCACCACCACTACGCAAAATCTAACTTTGGTGGCTCTGGCTTCGTAGAGATCTTATCCACGAGAGTGGTATTGTCTAAAATAGAACTTCTTACTAAAAGATCTATCACCAAGAACTATAGCTTGTGAGTATGGTTAACCTAGTGAAGCTCATTGCTTTAAGGAACTCTTGACGCTAAAATGGACCATCAAATAACACTAATCTCATCATTATATTTATTTTTCCATTTACAATTTCTGCATATTTACTTTATGCAATTTCCATTCCTCTTTGCGTATTACTTTACTTTATCAGCATCAATCTAACTCCTTAACTAATTCACTGACATCATTATCTTGTGCTAACTAGACCTCCTTATGATTTCTACTTAAAATACCGTCTAACTCTCCTCTCTAACTCTAATCTGGTGAGAATTCATCTAAGTTTCTAAAACCAAAGTGGGTCATAACCCATGGGGTGGTTCAATAAAATCTCACACTATACTGCATCTTGATGAGAGTGGGGTATTTGACTGCTGAGCCCTAAAAACCTCGAGCACCAAATTGGCGCCATTGCCGAACTAGGGGAAAGTTGAACATTTTAGTCACAAGCTGAACAAAGGACTCACCTTTTTCACTTTTTTTTATAACATTAAGCACCCTACTTGCCAAAATCTTGTTGTTAGCAGATCTAAATCATCAAGCTTTCGCAATGGACACGCTAAATGCCACTACCACACATCAACCACAAAAACAGAGCTTCTATCTCCCAACAACTCTAGCACAGCTCTTGCAAGGACAAATCACCATGCAAGAACAGTTAGAAGCAATCACTAACAAGCTCAACACCCTATCAACAAGACTCACTACACTCGAACGAAGCACCATTCACATCTCTCCAACACAACACCCGTAAAACACTTCAACAAACATTTCACCGTCTCACTAACCAACATACCATCAACACGCATATCGATGAGGACATCGATANAGCTTCACGCAAGAAGAAGCTGATATCATGAACAAGGAAAACTCTCACAACAAAGACACCTTGATGTACAACCTGTTGCAACCACTTATCTCAACCTCTGGAAGAGAAGCAATGAACAAGCATGAAGAAGAGCTGATTAAAACTCTAAGGGATGTGGAGACCAAGTTCCAAGCAATGTCTAACAACAAGGAGCTCCCATTCCAACAACCTAGCATAAGGACAAAAACATATGCTAATGTGAGTTCAACAATCGGAAAAACCATCCAGGAGATCTTGAGAAGCCTGAAGGGAGCATCCAATTCCCCACGGGTGATCGAGAAGGCTAAAGACCATGGGCCGCTTACTCTCCCAAGTGTGATAGGATGCACACTCTTCGAAGAATACATTTGCGACTCTGGATTAAGCAGCAATGTCATGTCTTATTCCATAGCTAAACGACTCGGATACAAGCAATTCCATGGATGGAGCAAACCAATGGACTTGGCTGATGAAAGTACTAGATGAACCATTGGGAACATCAAGAATGTACCAGTCATGCTGAACAATGTCATGATCCCCACAGACTTCCTAGTGATCGACATGGGACCTGACACTAAGGGATTATTCCTACTAGGAAGACCCTTTTTGATATCGGCAAGATGTACCCTCAACTATCAAACAAGAACCATAGAAGCTCAAGTCAGTAAAACCAAGAAGCTGAGATTCACACCAAAGAGAAAAATGGGGATGATTGATGAGGAGACCTGCTCGGATGAACGTATTAAAGAAATTACATCTCAAGCCAACAAGAAAAGCCCTGACAAGCAAGCTAAGAGATCTGATGAGGAAAAACAAGGAAAGTCCGGAATGAAGAGGTTAATCAAGAACAAGGAAAGAAAATTTTCCCTTATGAAATCAGCCCCGGGATCTGTGGATAAAAAAGAGCATGAAACTCTGCTCCAAAAAGAAGAGAAAACCGCGTTTCACACTAGCCTAGCAATCAACAACAAGGAACCCCTTTTGGGAGAAAATAAGGCTGATGCAGTTCTTGAGGGAGATGATCATAATCTCAATAGTGGAGTCTTGGAGATAAAGGATCCAACAGGAGGATCAAGGAGTGAAAACTCCTCCAATTCATCCTAAAAGATCTTGAAAAAGTCAAGCTAAGAGACTATAAATAAAGCGCTCTTGGTAGGCACTCCAAGCTTATCCATGTACATATTTGACTCTTATTTGAACATGATTTGAATGTCTTGTTTAGGAGGGAATAGCCTCTTGCAAATTGGGCCGGGAATAATGGGCCGCAAAAACAAAAGCATTGTTCCTGATCTTCGACACTTCGACCACAGCCCGATACGGTGAAAAGGAAATGGTAACAAGATTAATTTTCCAGATTTTCAAATATTTGGAAAATCTTTTACCACTAGGATAAAGATTGTGTAGTTGGGGCAGTCAAAATCTTTAGGTCCAATGGTAACCCGCGTTGACCTACTTTTCCTTCTCGTTTTTAACCACACCAACGCATGCCCCTATTTCTCTTCCCAAGCCCCCTTTTTGTCACATCAACGTTGCATAAAAAGAAAGCATCCCTCCCCAATGTCGATATCCTTGTCTAGTATCCATCAAAGCTCTTTTCAACCAAAAACTCCCTTTTCTCTCTCTCACACTAAAAACCTTCTAGCAAAAATCACAAAAACCATGGTTGGATCCACGAGAAGAGGTGTCGTTGGAGGAAGCACGGCCGAGAGGCAGTCCAAGAAAGAGGGGAAGAGGCCAATAACGAGCTCCTCCAAACAAAAGAAACAGCCATCCATTGGCATCTCCGACCGTCACTATTGCGGTCCAACACTCGCCGAGGTAGCCAAATACAGATCCAACTTCAACCGATTGGAGTTTAGGCCCACTAGGTACCCTCATGTCTCTACAATGGAGGAACTCGGTATCTATGACGATTGCCAAAACCTCTTCAACGTGATGGGGCTGAAGAAGTACATGGAGGTGCCTTACTCCTCACATGTGGACGCCACCTTCTACTTCCTAGCCTTACTCCAAGTCAAGCTCTACGCACAAGGAGAGGAAGCCGAGTGCCCTGAAGATGGAGATGGGATCATCTTCTTTGCCACAGAGCAAGGCATACACCGAGATGGAATCCTGGAGTTGGAGGAGATCTTTGGTTTTCAAAAAGGGAGCGAGAGAGGAGAAGGGCTAGAAATCAACAGAGCTGAGCTAGCTTCCCTATGGAAAACAGTAGGAGTGGTATCATACCACCCCGGTGTGGTCAAAAGCACCAAGATCCGCCACCCTTCTCTCGATATGCTCACAAAGCCATAGCACAAGCTTTTTTCCTTAGAAAAGACGCGACCACTGTCAACAGTGGAGACATGGAGGTGATATATGACGGCCTGGCGAACCTAATCCTGACCGCCAGCAACGGACACCGCTTAGAGGGAAGTAGAAGGAAGACTGGCCTTGTCACTGTGCTGATGAAAGAACTCCTAACGAATTCAAGCTTCAATGATCGAGGGAAAGGACAAGACTCCTATTTGCTGCAGAGGAGTGGTGATGGCCATACTCAAAAGATTGGGCTGTGAACCTGAGGACATCACCCACGGACTGGAGTAGATCGACATTCACCACCTGCGCAAGACCCAATACTTGGGAAAGCCGTTCCAAACCGGCCATTAGCACCATTTCTCATAGACGAATGGGAAAATGGCAATGCTCTTCTTGCCCAACCCGGAGCTCCTGTCAATCCGCAACCCCATCAAATTGGATTTCCAACCACTAGAGTATGAGCACTTCCCCTATGGAGCAAACTTGCCATTTCCGGATGATGAGGACCTTATGGACACCCTCAACACAGAAGAACAGAACCAACGACGGGCTGAATCTAATGCTCAAGACGACGAGTCAGAGAAGGTGGAAGAGTTCGCACACACCGCGGAGGAAGCAGTTAAGTATTACTTCAAGAGGGCCCCAAAGGATTCCCGAGACCTTAAGACAGCGCACAAACAAATCAACCTCTTAAGGAAGTGGAGTAAGTGGTAAGATCGCTCAATCCCCTTCTTGTACAAGATGGTGAACGACCTAAGGGGCGCATCAGGGAAGTTAAAACTGAGAGGCGGAACCAGAGCAGAGCATGGAGAAAGCTCGAGGCATCCGCAAAAGGAAACAAGAAGAAGGAACTGCACTAGCCAAGTCCCAAGTGGAGGTTTCGGAGGAAGAGCGCAAGAGGAGCCAGTAAGATCATCCACCAGCTCCGCCTTACCAAGGCACAGGAAGAGAAGTGAACGCACCCCGAATCCAGAACAAATATCTAGGGAGGACACCGAATCCTCCCACAACTCAGATTAAACACTCCAACTCATCACTTTTGTATATACGCATTGCATTTTCATTTTCACTCGCATTAATTCTATCATTTCAGATTGTGTTTTCTCTTGCTTTTGTCACACAAGAGACTGTGTGATTTAAGCTTGGGGGAACACAATCATTTGCATATCACTTTGCATAAAAAAAATAAGAAAAAAATCCTTGCATTTTTAGTTAGCATCACTTTCCACATTAGGATGTGGCCGATGTTAACGAACCTTTGTAGATTGATAGCTTTAAGTTTTTTTGAACCATGTCTGTGCCTCCAATTGTTTGATGCAAATAAAGAAATAAGAACTGATTAAGGCCGCACCACAATTTTGAACCCACTTCTTGAAAATTTAGTCTAAAGGCTAGGATTTTTCCTCTCATTTGAACTTAAAACCGAAAATCTGCATTTTTAATTATCGCATTCTTGATTTAAATTATAGTCTCATGGATTTTTGTACTTGGGTATACGCTCACATTTTTACCACTCTTTTGAAATACCTGAGTCATCCTCCCACCCCAAGCCATTACCTTTACTTCAAGCCACTAAACATTTTTGTTAGAGAATGTGAGGCCTTTAAAATTTCTATTTTGGATCTTTCAAGGCAAAAAGTGTTGGGTTTAGGCCGACAAGGACTATTTTTTATTTCAGAAATTGGACCAGATTTCGGTCCAATGTAGGATAACGAGTTCTTTGAGTAAGGGAGACGATTTGAAAAAGAAAAGGGAAATAAAAAGGGGAGTAAGAAACTTTCGAAAACCGGCATCAAGTTTGGCTCAAGGGAAATCATAAAGAATCAGACATGTCATTAGCACTTAAAAAGAAAACCCCCCAAAGAAGAGCCATTCCCTAAACCAAAATAAGAAGAAAACCCCGTGAAGAGAAAGGGATTAAAATTTA
>OVBI01000269.1:0-62443 GCA_900406495.1 Sisymbrium altissimum | reverse complement strand
AAAAAAAAAAAAAAAAAAAAAAAAAAAAAAAAAAAAAAAAAAAAAAAACATGAGTAGAGTAGGAAGGGAAACAACTAAGGTGCTTAGGCCAAGGAAGCCAAGTCGGGAAAAGGGTAGATGAAAAATTGTCCTTGTATGCATTAGTTGGCTCTAATCCTTAGCATTTTGCGTTAAGAACATATCCTAATTCATTGAGAGATCCTGATACCTGGTACTTAAGCTATTTCGAGCTCACTTTTCAAGCTCATAACCCTCTCTCCCCTTTGACCAAATGAACTAGATGGAAATGATTAAATGCGATTCACGTTTTAAATTTTGCCAATGAATGTAAGAGAGGAAATAGATTTGATTGCATCAGAGTCTTAGGCTGATTAAGATTAGTGTGGTGATAATTTGTGGCTAATGCTTTTTGAAGGAGAATCTCACAGAAAAATTGCATCTTACAATTTCAGGATTAGGCATTGGGGAACATTCTTTTAGAAGGCATCTCGAAGTTAGTGAATCATCCGGTTTTTTATTTCACCCTCTTCTCCAGTTTTTATTCTTCTTTCTTAGAGGGCAAACAAGAGTTCAAGCTTGGGGGAGTTGATATCTCCATATTTTAGCATCATTTAACATCTTTTTTTACATCACTTAACCATCATCGTTTGCATCATTTAGCTAGATTCTCATGGCATTTAAGACTAGGAGCATTAGACTAGGACCTTGCATATTTCTTTGCATATTTGGAGTTGTTTTGCAGGAAACCATGGAGAATTAGGATGCTGAATGAGGAAGCTTGCAGAACGACGAACAAAGAGAGGACACTAGGGAAGCACATCAACATCAATTCGATGTACGACGCCGTATGTTTGCACAACTCGAAAGACGGAAGACAAGCCCCCACAACACAAGGAGTGATCTATGCAAAATCCGACTTCTATATTGGTTCCCACAACAACCAAGCATTGTCGCAAGCAAGCCGTACAAGTGACCCTAGGCGCGCGAAGAAGAGAGTGCCACATCATCGTCATGAGAGAGAGAATGCCACCTGTCCAAAGTGGTCACGAATTGTAGGGTTTTCTTGTCTCCTCTCCCCCTATAAAAGATAACTTCAACCTCATGTTTCAGCAGCCAAGGATTTAGAGAGGAAAGAGAGAGAAACTCATTTTTTATTTTCTACTTTTGCTCTTGTTTTTTTTTAAGTCTTGTTCTTAATGTTTTAAAACTCATTTGGTTTTTATAATATTTCATGGTTTTATTTACTTGCTTTAACTTAAATTGTTCTTAAGCTTAGTCTTCTCATCATGCTTCATCTCATTTTCTCAATAGATTTTGAGGTTAACATGTGTGAGTAGTCATCTTTAGTGTTCTTGATGGTTTGAAGGGAAAAGAGCCGCCTTGAGCATTTCACTCTCGGTTCTTGAGCTTAAACCTTAGATCTTTCTTTCTTAGTTTTTTAATGCTCATTGTGGCCTAGTTACCCACAGTGAAGTTCTTAAGCTCCCCTAGAGAGAGAACCACTACATGGGTCGAAGCTTGAACCATTATGGAATGTGTGGTTTCCTTAGCCCAAGACATTGGCTGTCTAAGGAAACATACGGTTTTATGAAGAATGTCTCTAAAGCTCGATCCATTGTACCACCACTACACAAAAGCTAGCTTTGGTGGCTCTGGCTTCGTAGAGACCTTATCCACGAGAGTGGTATTGTCTAAAACAGAACTTTTTACTAAAAAAACTATCTCCAAGAACTATAGCTTGTGAGTATGGTTAACCTAGTGAAAATCATTGCTTTAAGGCACTCTTGACCCTAAAATGGACCATCAAAGCACATTAATCTCATCATTATATTTGCCTTTTCATTTAGAATTTCTCCTTATTTACTTTATGCAATTTCCATTCATCTTTGCTTATTGCTTTACTTTATCAGTTTGTCTGCACATATCTAACTCCTTAACTAATTCACTAACATCATTATCTTGTGCTAACTGAACCTTTTTATGATTTCTGCGTAAAATACCGTCTAACTCTCCTCTCTAATTCTAATATGGTGAGACTTCATCTAAGTTTCTAAAACCAAAGTGGGTCATAACCCCTGGGATGGTTCGATAAAATCCCACACTATACTGCATCTTGCTGAGAGTGGGGTATTTGACTGTTGAGCCCTAAAAACCTCGAGCACCAATAGGATAGTTATATTGTTGATGGTTATGATTGGCATGCTCGGTTACATGCTTATTTATTTTAGTGGTTAGACTATTTGGTTAGAGGTTAGAGTCGAGTTAGTGTGGTTGAGGCCGATTTGATCTTTCCTCCTGGGTCTCACTCTAGCGATGGGTGAGAAGACTTGGAGAGACGGGATTGTAGCCTATGGCCGAGTACTGTCCGACGGGATGGTTGGGATTGCCGTGTAATACAGAACCCGCCGAGATAGTGGCCGTTTGTTGACAGATCTTGGTATATAATGTTCCGACTTGACTTTCTGTGTGATTGTCAAGTGCAGGGTATCATGGATGGAAGAAATATCAAATGCGAATGGTTAGGATAGGGTGTTGGATTAAGTTGTTTTAGAGTTAGAGATAGATTATTGCAGTTATGTCTTCGTGTGTTGTGCTTGATTGATTAATCTTTGATGTGTGTCCTTNGGGGGGGGGGGGAATTATTTGCATGCTAGGGGAGACATAACTCACTGAGCGATTAGCGCTCACTCCTCATTCTCTTTTGCAGGAAACTAGTAGTCAGAAACCAGTAGTGGAAGCAAGGAACGTTAGGTCAGCCAGTGTAGTTCTTGTTGTCTTTCTAAGATTACTTTTTGTTTGTGGTATGAAAATCCTTTTGAGCACTAGGCTTGGGCCCAGAAATTTAAGTATCTTGTTAGATTTAGTTCTAGAGACCGGGTTGGACCGACCTTAGTTACTGTCATTGTAGTATTTTTAGACTGGTTCGGGTTTTAGGTTGGTCGTGCATGTTCTTGTTTGATTATTGCACGACCGACATATTGACCTTGACCTAGACCGGTTCGGGGATGTTACATTCACCCTTAGGAGTTAACTTAAGTATTGCTCGAAAGAAAAAGAGAACGAAGATGGAAAAAACGTCAAGCTTTGTAACTTTCTTAGTGAAAGTCAATTAATCAATATACATATGCCAATCAAGGAACAAAACTATATTAATAATCATATTAAAATTAAATCTCCAGAATATCACCATAGCCAATTAACGGAAACTTACAATTTATGAGCTACGGTCTTGAAATAGATAACTGTGTGGCCGCAAGAAAAAAAAATCAAAACATATTAGTTCGCATCAATCTGTCTAACCCAAAAAATAAAAGCGACCCAGGGTCTGCTCTTATTAGAAACAACCCGTGACCAAATCACATCATTGAAAAACTTACCTGACGATACCATATGCTATAAACCTCATAGTTGAACATAATTTTTCGCTGGATTCAAAAACTAAAAGAAAAGTATAGTGAGATTAGTATGCAGAAAAAAAAAAAACATTAACTCAAAACCTAAAAACAAAATACCTATGAACTAAACTTAGAGGACTATAACAAAAAGGCGGTAATCACAATTTCAACTCGTAATAAAATGGCCAAAACGCTTCGCAAATACTTATATGATGATCCCTCTAATGCGTCTATTTTGCCTCGTTAGCCAAAAACTTTTAACAGAATATTTAAAAATAATCTAGTAAATAAAATTCTCTAGAGCCCAGCTAAAAAATCCAATCGGGGTTTGCGGTAGAATAAAAAAACCGAGATGATGCTGAAATCCTAGGCATAGATTCTAACTCCTTTTGGCGGCGCCTTTGAAGATTGCCGAAGATCTTCACTGTCTTTAAACACGTTGAGTTAGCGAGAATATATGTCATCCAGGTTGATTAAGAATGAAGAAAATTTGGTAGACCTAAGAAGAAGTCTACTCCGTAATTATATATTAAATTTTAATTAAAATATTATAAAAATAATTTGATAAAAATTTTAATTAAATAATAACACATAGACTAATTTCATCCATATAAAATAAATTTACATATAAATGAATCAATTTAAAGTAGGAAAGATTGATTAGGTTATAAATATTTGATTTAGAGTTTTTTAGGTAGACTTCGATTAAAATTAAAATTAGTAGACTTCGTTTTGAAGTCTAAAATTCAAAGTATAGATGCGGTAAAAGAAAGTAGTTATGCAGGAAATGAAAGTAAATATGCGAAAATGAAATTAAAAGGGCGGGAATTAAAAAAAATAAACAAGAAACCAAAATTTTTTTGATTTATAATTTAACCAAAATTGATGGAGAAAACTGACATATTTACCCGGTTTATTAATTTAACCCTAAATTTTGGACCAATTGCTCAATTGACTCGTACACAACTCTATTCTCCTATAACCTCCTCCATTCTCTCATGACTCTCTCTATGTGGAATACCCAAAAAAACCTTAATGAGTTCAATTTTTTTTTTTAAAAAAGGGAGAAACACAGTACATGCGGTTTCATCCAGCGAGTGGAGCCCATAATCTCCTCCATTCTCTCGTTTCCTCATCTCCGACAGATCCGATCTCCATGAGCACGTTTTTTTTCTTCTTCCCCAATCCAAACTGCTTCTTCTTCATTCGTTTTCTTCTTCTCCACATTGCGTTGGAGAGTAATAGGTTCTCTCTCTCTCTCTCTCTCTCTCTCTCTCTCTCTCTCTCTCTCTCTCTCTCTCATCTTCTTCTTCTTTCTTTCATTGAGGTTTTGAGAAGTAATGATCTCAAATTTCAATTCGTAATAGGATAAATTAAGACTCTATGGACATACTAAACTTGTTTCCTAGGTTAATTTGGGTGGATACATTGATAATTCATAGATTGAATAGGTTGAAATAGAGAAATTATATAGAAGACCGGTAGTATAAATTGTATAACTCGATGAACTGTAGTATAACTGTTAGATTGGTAATACTAGTATAAGTGCGACAACTAGTATAGTTGTATGATTGGTATTACTAGTATAACTGGCACAACTAAGATGACGGTATACCTGATAGAATTAGTATAACTAGTACAACTAGTATAACTGTAGGATTGGTATTACTGGTACAACTGGCACAACCAAGATGGAGGTATAACTGATACAACTCGTATAACTGATACAATTGGTATAACTGTAGGATTGATATTACTAGTAATATTGGTATAACTGCATAGAGAGATTTTGTACGACTGGTATTACTGGTACAACTCATGCGTACTGATGTTGTTTATTATTCTTTTCAGAGACAAATGGAGGGTTTCATAATACGTTTTGACTATGGTGGATATTATTCAGACTTTGGAGATGATGTACGATGGAATAGGAAAGAACGTGGTGTTTGTAGTTTAGTGATGAAAGCGAAGATGGAGGAGATAACTTATTCTGAATTGGTTGGTAAAATAAGAAGTAAAAGTAAGGTTGATAAAGCTACGACAAAGCTTCATCTGAGCTACATTTCATTGTCAATGGATCCTAAAAAGCCTACATATATCTTGGATGATGAAGAACTCTTTGGATATTTAATGGAGCGGAATAGCAATCAGTGTTGGAGTGTTTTGCATGTTGAGGTCAATGAATTCAACTCAGAAAGTCAGAGTTATGACCAGTCTAGGAATGATGAGATGGCAAGTGATGTTAGAGTTAATGATGGTATTGTTGCAGTTGATGAGTTGACTATTATCCTGATTATTCCTCATATTTCAGATGGTGAAAATGAGCCTTCTAACATGGATAACTGTGATGGGTATGATGATAGATGTGTTGAGTTTTACCCTACACCCAGTTTACAAGCAAATGTGGTTGCAAAAGAGGTTGTAAATGTTGAATGGGAAGATGGTATGAATCTATTTGTTGGTCAATAGTTTAGAAGTAGGGAGGAAGTGAAAGAGTTAGTGGAGAGAGCTGTGCATCAGCAGTGTTTTGAAGTTAAAGTAGTGAAGTCGTTACATGATTTATATGTGTTAAAATGTCATGGAGCTGGTTGCAAATGGTACTTACGAGCTTCAAAACCTATGAATTCAAGTCTTTTGACGGTTAAGACTTACCAGTAGATGCATACATGCTCTCGTCTAAATACAGCTACAATAAGAGATAAAAAAAGAAAGGCACAACAAGCTTGGTTGCATATGTGTTACACGATGATTACCCGGGCTCATTCAAAACTCCACCTCCTCAAGGATTTGGTACAACATAAACGCGGTGTCAAAGTCTCATCGTGATGGAGAAACAAAGCTGCTAGTGATGTATGGGGTAGTCCAGAGGATATTTTTATAGGCTGCCTTCGTACTTACACATGTTGGAGATGGTTAATTCTGGTACAGTGACACGAGTAAAAGTGGATGAGGTAAATAAGTTTAAACTGTTTATCGCGTTGGGAGCTTCCATTGAAGGTTTTCAAGCCATGAGAAAAGTGATTAGTGTGGATGGAACTCACTTGATGAGTATACATGGTGGAGTGCTTATTATTGCCACTGCTCAGGATCCCGAGCATCATCATTATCCTATTGCTTTTGGTGTAGTTGATGGTGAGAAAGATGATAGTTGTAGGTGGTTTTTTACTATGTTAAAAAAACAAATACCCGATAATCCTGAGATTGTGTTTCTTTCAGATAGACATGCAAGCATAATCAAGATCATACACGAGGTCTATCCAAAGTCTCAGTATGCATATTGGTGTTAGGAAAGAGATACTTGCAACGAAGTTCCTAAACTGCACCAAAGCTTATACAGAATCTGAGTTCCAATACCTATACACTGATTTTAGGAAAAAGTATCATGCTGCCGCGACTTATCTCGATGGGAGTGTTCATGAGAGCAAATGGGCAAGATGTTATTTTCCAGGTGACAGATACAACATAGACACCACCAATTGTGTTGAAAGTCTTAACGATATTTTTGTAGAAGCAAGGAAGTTGTCTTTATTGCCGATGATTGACATCATTTTGGGAAAGATTATTGAGTGGTCTAACAAATATCGAAAGGTTGCTGGTGAAGTACAGGATACACAGATATTGGTAGCACGTGTGCATTTTCAATTGCATAACCTAATTCCGGCTGCAAAGCTATTGAAGTGTGAAGAGCTTAACAGTTTCTCGCGTGAGTACAGTGTGATTGGTGAAGATGGAAAATCTTATATGGTTGATTTGAGAAACATGAGGTGCAGCTATGGATGCTTTGATATTGACAGATATCCGTGTGTTCATGCACTAGCTGCAGTCATAAGGGTAGCAGAGAAATCGGAAATCAATCTAAATATACATGATTACTGCTCTAAGTATTACTGGATGGAGCTTTAGCCATTAGCCTATAGACGGACGATATATCTAGTTCCTTGTCACTCCACTTGGGATGTTCCTGATGAAATACAAGATCGGATCGTTTTTCCAAAGGATTATCCCAAAAACAAAGGAATGAAAGAATGGACTAGAAAGCAATCAGTTGGAGAAGCTCGGAAAAAGAAAAAGAGTCGGGTGCCATTCGCGTGTTGGTTTGAACCTGATAGTATCTTTTTGGGCTAGCTAATCTAAAACCCACTACTATAACCGGATGTAGTATAGTGTTATGGGTCTTATTAATCCAAATGGGAAAGATTTGAAGTACTAAGTCTATGGGATTCAATAGCAAGCTAGGAGAATCAAGGGGATGTTGATGTAACCAACTAACAACCTAAGTGATATTAAGCGAAGGCAAAACAAAACAAGAGCTAAGCAAATTAACAAGATGCGAAAATAAACAATTAAGAAACAGAGCATTAAAACAGAGTATAACTAAATTTCAAAGAAAGAAAAGAGATTCAAGACCAATGTATTGATTTGGGGCGATCCTAATTCATGTATAAGGGGCTTAAGCAAATGATACGAAGAACTCAATCCTAGGTAAGAAGCACTAATAAAGACTAATCCAATCTCTTGGTAATAGTCTCTTTGCTAATCACATTTCAAACCCAATTATTAGTTGGTATATCTATAATTAACAAGAATTTAAAACAAGCTCCATAGAACCAAAATACTCCCTAGACATCTAATCTCTTAGGCTAGGATGAGTAATCTCTTATGCAATCATTTCAGACATTTCATTGACACTCTCATGCCTAACAAAAGTCTAAAGGTAATTTCCCATCAATAAGGTACTAGGCATTTAGCTCTTTCATATAAGAAACATGGAAAGAATCGAAGTTTCTTAACATAATCTCAAATATGATTTTAATCAAGCTTTTAATCTAACATTATAAGTGCTAATCAAAAGCCTAAGATCAACTTCTCCTCTAAAGAGGTACTTAGCATTAAGAGCAATTACACAAGAATGGGAAAGCTAAGATGTAAGCCTAATACACACTAAACAATCATTAGAATCACCCCTAATCTACCAAGATCTCAAATCCAAGAAAACTACTCACTAATCATGTTGCTAATCACTAATCCCATGAGGAAAGAGTGAAAAGCATGATTAGAGATAAAGAGAAGAACAGAAAATGGAAAAATAAACTAAAAATATGTAATCTTTATAAAGAAATTAGGTGTCTACAATGGAGTTTTATGGAAAATGGAGAAGAAGAACAAAAAGAGAGAAAGAGATACAAAAGGGAGGAGGCAAGAAGTGTTTAGGTCGTGGCTACTCTCTAAAATGACTTTAAGGGGGTATTTATATGGTCCCCAAAACCCTAGAGGTAACTCTTATCTCTTTTGGGAAAAGTGGTCTCAAGGCAAAAAGTAAAGTAGTTTGGACTGTAGCAGACATCGGCTTCACTCCGATGTGGCTTGCCTGATGTAGCCGTTGTTCTGTCTTCTTGTCCAGCTGTACATGCAGCTTCACTTCTTGCTTGATATCGGTGTTATCCTGTTGTACTTGCCCAATGTGCAGTCTTCAGGAGTTCTGCACTGGGGTATCCCGTTGCGTGTGTCCATTTCTCCTTGGGAAATCCTCTTCCTCTTATGATCTTCTGCTCCAAAGCTCTCTGATGAACTCTTAACTTCCTCCTAGTAACCTCAGCTCCTCAAGCACCTGATAAGGACTCCAAAACATGTACAAATGACCTAAATCTATCTTACTGCATGCTAACCCTATTATGAGTGAAAATGGAGCTGCAACTAGAGGAATTATGCATGAATGAGACTCAAACTACAATAAATGCATGCCTGAAATGGTGCAAAATGTGGAGACATCAACACCCCCGAACTTGGCTTTTTGCTTGTCCTCAAGCAAACAAAACCAACCTAAAGATAAATGAAAGAATGTAAGTGAAATCTGAGATACTATCTAAAAGAACTTAACTCGATATACCTAGAGTTATAAGGTGCAACAAAGCTTCCAATTACTTGAATAAGCGTTAGCCACTGATCATCATGCCACCAAATGGAGCTAGCCCTGAAATCCTGCAAAATTAAATCCTTTCTCCCTTTTAACATTCATTAAAAGAAGTTGCAAAAACATGGATCACAATTCAAGTTTAACAACCGGATTCATTTGGGTAAGCGTAAGGCTTTCAAGTGAGCTAAGGATGAGCTCAAAGTGAGAAGTTAAGTGTTTAAGAGGAGGGATCTCTATGAAAAAGAATCTTCTCGATGCAAAATGCTAAGGGTAAAAGCTAATTGATGCATACAAAGACAGATTTTCATCTACCCAGCAACCAAATCAGCTTCTATCCTAGTCTAAACCCACGATTCTGATACTAATCTACCCTTTTCCAGAGCCATTCCTCGTATTTTCCTTCTCACATCTTATTCACCTTATTTGGTTCTTCTTCGGGGGTTCCTTCTTCACCTTTGTACATGGGTTTTGGCTTTTGAACTTGGCTCTTCCCTTGTGGCGTCCTTTGATATCACCCTTTTGTTGATGGCCAGTTTTTTACTTCTGTTTTTGGCTTTCTTTTATGTTTGTGGATCGCCTTTCTTCTATATGGAATTGAGTCTTCCTTTAATACCGCCATTGCTTTTGCTTGAACCCCCCAATCATCATGCTTGAGAACTGCCTTCTTTTTCCTTCCTTTTCATAGGATTCAAATTCTCCAAGAATATTTAACGATTAAAGGTCTCCTAGACTACCCAAGGATCATCTTATCCTAATTGGCTCAAGATACAAGACAATGTTCATATGAAGATCTATCCCTGCTAGCCTAAACCCAGCACTTTTTGCCTAAGAAGATTCATAATTGATATAAATGTCTCGCATGCACTCACAAAAGTGTTTATGGCTTAGAAAGAAGGTGTAACGACCCAAATTCCCTAACCCACCCCATTTCTTTTTTAATTATTGTTTTGAATTTTAGCGCATTTAAAATAAAAAGCCCAAAATCCTATTTTAAAAAGTCTCACATTGGAAACATAAATGTTTAACCTCTCCTTTCCTTCTCTATATAAGGAGCCTCACCCCTTCTCTTTTTCTCCACCAAGTCAAAGCAGTGCTTTACCCAGTGGTCAGTTGTTGTTCTCTTTTTCTCCACCAAGTCAAAGCAGTGCTTTACCCAGTGGTCAGTTGTTGTTGAATTATCTGATGACCAACCACTGGTGAATCTTTCTAGTGAATTTTCCGGCAAGTTCTGGAAAATTTCCGGTAAGATTCCGGGCGAGTTTCCAATAAATTCCTGCGAGTCCTTTAGTAAGTTTATTGTTCCCTTCTCTTTCCATTCTCGTCGGAATTAGTTAGTATCTAGATTTATTCGGTTTAGTTAAGTCCAGATTAGTTTAGGTTAGTCGGTTCTGGTTTTGGGATCTGGATCCGGACCGAGTTAGGTATGCTTTGACAGGGTTGACCGGTTTGACCATTGACTTTGACTTAGATCGTTGACTTCAACTTTTTGACCGGATATCCGTTTTCCCCATTTGAAGGCCGTTCTCACTCGATTTCCGTGCTGATTTCAGATTTAGCATCCGTTTTAGCAACTGGAGTTCAGAAGTTGCAGTTATCATCCATTTGGCTAAGGTGAGGGTTATTCCGCAGAATTATGTACTTTTGTCTAGAATTTCTTATATGGAATTTAATACTAAATCTGATCTGTTTTGTTGATCGAGTCTAGGTAGTTTTTTTGTAAATTGGAGATAGGAATATAGATGACTCAACCCAATTGATTGTGCAAGTTAAAACTGATAATTGTTTATTATATATTATGTATGCATATATATATATAGCTATATATTATATATAGTTGAGCATGTTAGACGTTAGAAAGTTGTGCGAGTACCGCCTGGAGTTCGGTATCAGTGCAGGCAGGAGTTCTGTACTAGCGAATACAGGCAGTAGTTCTGTATTTGCAACTTGCGACGATTGTGTGAGAGACGGTACCGGCAGCTCAGTCGATCTGCTGTTCGGTACTTTCAGAGATCGATAAATCGTCCGAAGGGCGGTGCCGTTGGACACTGATTCCATGCAGACCTCTCTCTTGGAGGGAGGGTGCCGTAGGTCACTTAAACCGTCACGTAGGACCAATGATGTGTATGCTTGGGTGCTTTAGGTGCTGTTATTGTTCATGTCTAGTATCTGTTCCGTGTTTGGAGTGCTATGACCAAAACTGTGTTTTGTGCGATTAGCATCTCAAACCTCACTGAGTGACTCCCCAGTTGTTCACCCCTCTTTTTTATCCTTTTCAGGTGAGATTGACGAGTTGATGGATTTACGATGGATCGGGTGCTTTGGGATATTTTTACAATGTTTTCTATCTTTTATTTTAAACATTTATTTTATTAGTTTATTTGGTTATAGCAGTTGTGGATTTGTAAGAGATATGAGTAGAGTGGAGTATTGATGAGTTATTGGAGTTACTTGAGAGATAAGTTAGGGTTCATGACATGCCGTTCTCGGGTGAGGATGAGACGGGTGTTACAATTTGGTATCAGAGCGGGTTTTCCGTCCCGGTGCCGACCCGGGAGGCGGGTAGTAGTTAGAAATTCGATTTTCAATGGCTTTCAATGGTTTTCAAATGTTTTCAAATTTTTCTGGGACTGGGGTATTTTCAAAAGAAAACAAAAAAATAGCACCCTTTCGATTAGTCCCTTGATAGTTAACTCTAGGTTTCAGCTAAAGTCTAATCAGCTTGTTCTTTTCAGATGTCATCAAGGAAAGTTAATCGTTCTGACGCTAAGGTTGTTGGCTAGCCGTCATTCATCAGTTTGTAGTCTTCAGATGTCATCAAGGAAAGCTAACCGTTCTCGCGTCAGGGTTGTTGGGTGGCCATCATTCATTAGTTTGAAGTCGCCGAGCCTAATGATCAACTTTATCAAAATGCCATTAGATAGATTGCTGAGGAGGCATTTAGGCAAGCCACTCAGGAGGACGGAAAGTAGGTTACACAAAGGTTGCAGTAGAAAAGGTTGCTCGCCAAGTTAGTCGTCAGATAGAGTCGGTCGTTCGATATCTTCAGCCAGTTAATGGACAGGGATTAGCGCCAAACAAACATGCATCACTAGAGAGGAGTTGAAGTGTTATCGCAGAGGTTCAGGATCAGTTGGAAAAGAGTCGATACCGCCACTTGCTCGACAGAGAGATTAACCCACACATTAGTTTCATGAGACAGCTACGCAGATGGGTTTCGATCAGTTAAGTGTATTTATGGATGCTGCCATCATACATAGTTGGAGGAGGATGTTGGACCGCAACCTAGGTCATATGAGGTGTCCAGGTGAGTTTGGTTGGATTTGACTACTCAATATATGAGAGATAATGCTCTACAATGGTGGGAATGGGTTATTGAGAGTAATTGTAGTAATTACGAGTTGACATATGAAGATTTTCAGAGGGAGTTCACCAGGGAATTCTTTTCACGGGATGTCAACATACTAATGCAAATGTCTTCGACCATCTTTTCAATGCTTTATGGTCATCAGAGAGTACAATCATGAGTTAATCGTCTGTGCAGTTTTGGGGTTTCCATAAGCCGAGATGGACTTGATCAGGAGGTTCTTAAATGTCTGCAAGTGGATATTTTATAACCGTTGTGCCGTGCGAGTCTACACCAGCCTCATTATTTGGGTTGAAAAAGATTTCATTCAGAAGGCAGTAACTCGGAGAAACAAAAGCTCTTCAAGGTGATTCAGCCAAAGCTTGAGAAGAATTATTCGGGACATAGCAGGGCATCAAATCTGTCAGGAGTACCTCCGTATTTTTTTTGTTTTCATCGTCATCATTTTGGGAGAGTCGTAACATCGTTTTTCATGCGGACTGTTGTGTTGTATCACAAAGTACTATCAGTGCAATGTAATGGATGCGTCTTTTGTATTAGTCAGGTTATATCACCAGCAGCACCAGCAGTTGGATCGAGGAGTTGTTTCAGTTACGGTCAGTAGGTTCACATTTCCGAGGGTTTTCTGCAGAGAGTTTAGGGGTTGTTTCTTCTACCACCCAAGCGACAAACCATTACCGCGAGTATTGTTGTTGGAGACCACAAGAGAGCTGAGATTATTTTTGAGGTTGTTGATCTGAGTTGTTATGTTTGAGTATGTTGTTTTAGTGGAAACCATCGTTAGGTACTTGTGTTTGATCGGTTGTTGCTGGGGGTGGGGAAGCTTATACCCTAATGGATACTGGAGCTACGGATAGCATCGAAAGTCGGGTCTAGTCAGGTATTGGATATATTAGTGTGTGTTCGAGCCGAATATCAGACAGATTCAGACAGCCAGTTTAGAAAAGTTAAGAGCTTCATGCATTTATTGAGATGTATCGGTCATCGTCGTACGAGTTGAATTAATTGGAGATTTAGCACTGATTGAGATGGACACCATAATATGATTTTAAGGACGAGTTTCTTACCATCACATTGCGTGGAATTGGATTGCTGGAGAGTGAGAGTGGACATTTTGGAAGCTGAAGATTTGATCATTTTTCAGGATATTAGACGAGCATGAGAGGTTGCATTAATCTTAAGTCGCATGGAGGAAATCTGTTAGAGAGTCAAAGAAGATTTTTCAGCAGCAGCCGAGTGACGTCAGTAAGAAGTTTTCTACTCCGAACCAACAGTAGCAGAGAGCCGGAAAAAAAAGTTCATGGAAAAGCGAATTTGTTGTTCAGAGTTCACCGGGAGAGTGACAAAATGCACGAGGAGACCTGGAAGTCCGAGACTCATATGAGGATTGACTATTCGTAGCGTTTCAGGAGCAGATTAGCAGACGGATCAAGACTTGAATTCGGGGACGAATTCCTCGTAAGTGGAGGAGAATTGTAACGATCCAAATTCTCTAACCCAGCCCATTTCTTTTTAATTATTGTTTTGGATCAATTTCAGCGCAGTTAAATAAAAAGCCCAAAATCGTATTTTAAAAAGTCCCACATTGGAAACATTTAGGTTTCACCTCTCCTTTCCTTCTCTATATAAGGAGCCCCACCCCTTCTCTTTTTCTCCACCAAGTCAAAGAAGTGCTTTGCCCAGTGGTAAATTGTTGTTGAATTATCCGATGACTAACCACTGGTGAATCTTTCTAGTGAATTTTTCCTGCGAGTTCTGACAAGTTTCCGGCAAGCTTCCGGGCGAGTTTCTAGTAAATTCATGCGAGTCGTTTAGTAGGTTTATCGTTCTCTCCTCTTTCCATTCTCATCGGAATTAGTTAGTATCTAGATTTATTCGATTTAGTTTAGTCCGGATTAGTTTAGGTTAGTCGGTTCTGGTTTTGGGATCTGGGTTCGGTCCGAGTTAGATCTGGTTTGACTGGGATGACCGGTTTGACCATTGACTTTAACTTAGACCGTTGACTTCGACTTTTTGACCGGATATCCGTTTTGTTTTGTTTGATCGAGTCTAGGTAGTTTTGTTTGTAAATTGGAGATATAAATAAACATGACTCAACCCAATTGATTGTGCAAGTTAAAACTGATAATTGTTTGTTATATATATATATTTATATTATATATAGTTGAGCATGTTTGACGTTAGAGAGTTGCGCGGGTACCGGCAGGAGTTCGGTATCAGTGCAGGCAGGAGTTCTGTATCAGCGAATACAGGCAGGAGTTCTGTATTTGCGACTTGCGACGATTGTGTGAGAGGCGGTACCAGCAGTTCAGTCGATCTGTTGTCCGGTACTTTCAGAGATCGATAAATCGTCTCAGGGGCGGTGCCGTTGGACACTGATTCCATGCAGACCTCTTGGAGGGAGGGTGCCGTCGGTCACTTAAACCGTCACGTAGGACCAGTGATGTGTATGCTTGGGTGCTTAAGGTGCCGTGATTGTTCATGTCTAGTATTTATTCCATGTTTAGAGTGCTATGACCGAAACTGCGTTTTGTGCAATTAGCATCCCAAACCTCACTGAGTGACTCCCCAATTGTTCACCCCTCTTTTTATCCTTTTCAGGTGACATTGACGAGTAAATGGACATACGATGGATCGGATGCTTTTGGATATTTTTACAATGTTTTCTATATTTTATTTTAAACATTTATTTTATTAGTTTATTTGGTTACAGCAGTTGTGGATTTGTAAGAGATATGAGTAGAGTGGAGTATTGATGAGTTATTGGAGTTACTTGAGAGATAAGTGAGGGTACATGACATGCCGTTCTCGGGTGAGGATGAGACGGGTGTTACAGAAGGTCTAGCTAAGGGGTGGTAGAGTTACTTGGACTAATCAAGAGTGGTAAAATGGGTAAAGAAAATCCAAGTGAAAGAATCCATGAAATTCGGTTTTCAAAACAAGAGATGTTGTATTTCAAATGCATTTTCATAGTTCAAGTTCATTAAGGGAGAAATTCAGATCAATGCATTCAATCAAGACTAAGTTCAAAGAGATAAGTTTCCAAAAAGTGGTCCAGCCTTAGTTTCAGCATGATACAAAGTGCACAAGACAACTCATGGTACAGGCAGCGTTTTAAGAACTTAAAAACAGCTATCTACAAGGATTTCTCTATACACGCATGCGACAAATGCTTATGTTCCTATATGAATTCATCTAGACTCAATCTTAACATGAAATGNGGATTTTTTTTTTTTTTTTTTTTTTTTGAGACTCAAGATGAAAATGGGAAAAAAAAAAAAAAAAAGATACATGTTATGCACACAACCCTCCCTCCAAACTTAAATCACACAGTCCCTTGTGTGATAAAAGCTCAAAAAGAGGCAACTCAACAATTAAAGAGTGCAAGAGGAGTTCGGGTTAAGGGAGGAAAGAGGTTACCTACAGCCACATCGGTCTGTGACCGTTGTGTCATCATCCGCATTGGTTTGGAACTGTTTGGAGCATCCGATGTTCTTGAGACCACCAGTTCTCTTATTGCGTCTGTCCAGATTCTGATCTCTTGTCCACCTTGAAACTCCATCAAAATTATTCAACGTAGAAAAGAAAGAAAATTATAAAAAAGATAAGCTTGGGGTACCTCCCAAGAGCGCTTGTTTTAAGTCACTAAGCTTGACTCTCTTAGCTCTTTACTAAGTGATGTTGGAGTAGTGAGTGCTCAATAATCTATAGGAGGATATTTGGCTTCCTTTATGATTGGGACAAAGCTGGTGAAGGACTTATAGGAGGCTGGTGTGCTTGATAGATTAGATTGTAGTGAGGCAGAGGCTTCTTCTCCTTTCTTTACAAGAATGGTGTCGGCTCCTAAGTAAAGTCTTTCCTTTTTCTTCCTAACCCTCTTATTGCGATGTAGAGGTTCATCATCAGGCTTAATGCTAACTCAACATCCTCCTCGGCAATGTTCTCCATTTGGGGTTTTGTGGCTACTAATGGAGTTTCAGCTTTCATGTTGTGGATCTCATTCTTGAGACACACAGCTCCCCCAAACTTGGACTTAATGGCTCCATTGTTCAGAGGATCAAAATCTCCAGAGGAGAATGTTAGAGATGGGTTTAGCACCCCTTAAAGCGTCTGGTCCATCGCAAAGATCTGACAAGATAAATGCCTATAACAAGTGGCCCACGAAGCGCCTGGCCCAGCAACCGGGTCAGAAGGTCAACCGCCAGGAAGAGACCAGCTGAGAAGGTGGCACCGCTTAAATTTAGTATAAATATGTCAGTACGGTTCATTATTGAACATTAACTTATTTGTGTATCCTAAGCATTATATACTTAGAAAGAATCAAGATATCTAATGTAATCTTTGGTCGCCTGCTTGCCGACCAAAGAATCGAACGAACTACTTTCATTAATCAAATCGAATACTTATTTTTCACTAAACCATCACTCCAAGTAGTCAACTGGACAAATCTGGTCATTATCCCCTATAAGATCGACTCGGTTGATCGAGTCGCTGTAAACCCAAGCAGCAACCAGTCGGGTTGAAATCTGTCCATCATAAATTCACAGCCTTTAATCTCGATTCACGAAAGATCCACCTCCAAATCAACTATTCATCCAGTCGACTCGGAAACTTATACCAACAATTGGCACTAGAAGGAGGGTATTCTTAAGGATTTTTCTATACTCAAAACCGAATTAAATGATGGCAGACCAAACCGCTTCATCGAAGAATCCGGTCGCTGCACCAAAGACCCCCCGATCAACCGCTCAATCGGCGCCCGCTGCTCCCTCGATGTCGACCGTCCTTTGCTTGGCGATAGGAGCTAACCCAAGCATGCCTCCACCCGCCGACCGTTCTACTCCAGTCGGTCCGACCCTCCCACAACCGATCGACGTTGCTCAGCTCGCTTCAACAAACTCCGCGACCTCAGATGCCCAAACTATCTATGCGCTCCTGCAATCGCTAGTCGCAACAGTTGACAATCTATCACGAGGGACCGCCACTAGGTTCACTGAGCTTGCAAATGCACATTCTGCGTGTCAAAGCCGCCTCAACAACCTCCAAGCAACAAGCAGCCGTTTCTCTGCGCCCCTAGAAACGGACATGAACCCCAGATCTTCCGTGCAACGCTCTCTTTTTTATGGGTTCACACCGCAGAACCTCTCGGTCTCACTTCAGTCGCCACCCGCGACCATCATCCCTGTCGCCGACCACTCCCAGAGCGACGAGATCGAGCAGTTGAAATGTCAGCTAGAGGCAATGACATCGCTCGTACATCAAGCAACAAACTCTGCCCCAGAGATCGACAGCGTATTGAGAGAAACGCATAATCCCCCGTTCTCCAGCAAAATCACTGGCACGCTGGTGCGCCATCAGGGAAAGCTCAAACTTCCCACATACGACAGAACAACCAACCCGCATCAATACCTCGCTGCTTTCCAAATCGCCATGGGACGAGCCCACTTCTCGCCCGACGAACGTGACGCTGGTTTTTGCCAACTGTTCGTAGAAAATTTAACCGGCAATGCTTTAAGCTGGTTCTCTCGCCTAAACGCCCACTCAATCTATAGCTATCAACAAATTTCGACCGCTTTCCTTAAACATTACTTTATGTATATTAAGTAAGGCGCGTAGAACGCCGACCTATAGGCATTATCACAAGGCCCGAACGAGTCACTACGATCCTTTATCGACCGATTCAAGAGCATCGTATCTGGCATCTCAGTAACTGACGATGCCGTCCTACCCGTCCTGCACAACGGCCTGTGGTACGAGTCCGACTTTCGAGCAGATATAAAGAAAATCAAGCCTCAATGCTAGAAGACGCCCTCCACCCGTCAGCGATTTTTATCGAGATAGAGGAAGAAAGAGCAATGCTCGCCAAGAAGCAGGTACAACCAAAAACCCCGTTCGCCAAGGAGAAGCGGCCTAGCGAATACTACGAGCCAAAGCAGCATTACGATAAGCAATATAAGAGTGATCAAGGAAAGAAGGCGGTCAACTACTTCGTCGGGAACGACCAGGGATCAAAACAGTGGAACAAATACGTCCACAGTGATGACCCGAAAGAGTCGCAACTTTACTGTGAATTCCACAAGAAGACCGGTCGCCACTCAACAGAAAATTGCCAACAACTCCAGAGGTTCTTATATTGGCACTATATGTAAGGACAGACTTCGCTAAGCGGCGGCCAGCCTCGTCCTCCCAGTCAGTCGCCTTCGATTCAGCCACCACGAAACAAGGGCGAACGATTCAAGCAGGCTCTCAGTAACAGAAAATCTCATATCACATCACAGGCTCGCCTCACCATCTGCGGCCCCCTCGAGCCAGAACCACAGAAGCGCGACCGCAACTCGGAAGACGACGACCTTCCTCCTCCACCATCCTGGAAAAAGATCAGCATGATCATCGGTGGTCTTACAAATGTCAATGATTCCGTCCGCGCGATCACAGTACACAAAAAGCAAGTCATCCATCCTCTTCGCTGGACTCAGCGACCAGCGTCGGATCATGATCAAAGCAAGGTGATAACTTTCACCGAGGAAGACGCCGAGGGAATCGATCAACCACATAACGATCCACTCGTTATTGAGGCCAGAATTTGCGAATGCGACGTTAAAAGGATACTCATCGACACAGGAAGCTCGGTAGACCTGATATTTAAAGTCACGTTGATCCAAATGCATCTTTCTGGATACGAGCTTAAAACAAGCCAGTGGTCGCTTATGTCATTTACCGGCGAATCGGTCAACGCGATCGGCATGATCAAGCTCCCAGTTTCCGTCAGTCAAGTCAACAAGATCGTAAAATTCTTGGTCGTTGACAACCCGACGATCTACAACATCATCTTCGGCACCCCGTGGCTCCACGCGATGAAGGTCGTACCGTCTACCTATCATCTATGCCTCAAATTTCCAACTCCGAATAGAATCTGTACCGTTCGAGGCGGCCAACGTATGGCTCTCGCCTGCTTCATCACTGAACATAAGCTCCACAAAGCATCCCAGATGTGTCTAGTCGCTGAAGCATCGAAGGAGATAATCCCACCCGAAGTGCCATCTCGAGAAAGCACCATTGCAATCACAATCAATGACGCGGACTTAGAGCACACGGTTCACATAGGTGCCGACCTACCACTTGAGCTCCACAACCAGCTTGTCGCCTTTCTAAAGAAGAATAAATCAACATTCGCCTGGAAAGCATCCATGACCGGAATCGACCCAACCGTTACCCAGCATGAGTTACACGTAGATCTAACCTACAAGCCCGTCAAGCAAAAAAGACGGAAGCTCGGGCACGAACGCGCTCAAGCAGTCAATGACGAAGTCGAGCAATTGAGCAAAGCTGGTTCCATTCGAGAAGTCCAGTACCCAGAGTAGCTGGCCAACCCGGTCGTCGTCCAAAAGAAGAACGGCAAGTGGCGAGTGTGCGTTGACTTTACCGACCTCAACAAGGCATGCCCAAAAGACAACTTCCCACTCCCCCGAATGACCAGCTCGTCGAAGTGACTGCAGGCAACGAACTCATGTCACTCATGGATGCATTCTCCGGCTACAACCAAATCCGAATGCACCCAGACGACCAAGAGAAAACTGCAACCATCACCGACAGAGGCACATATTTCTATAAGGTCATTCCCTTCGGACTAAAAAATAGAGGGGCCACCTATCAGCGGCTCGTCAACAAGATATTCGCCGACCAGCTGGGCAAAACAATGGAAGTATACATTGACGACATGCTCGTCAAATCAGCAACCGCCAGCGACCATATAGCACACCTTGAAGAATGCTTCGACGTAATCAACAAGTATGGTATGAAGCTCAACCCGGCTAAGTGCATATTTGGAGTAGCGACCGGCGAGTTCCTAGGCTACATAATCACCAAAAGAAGGATATAAGCAAATCCGACTAAAATATCCACTATCCTCAACATGTCCGCACCATCATCAGTCAGAGAAGTCCAACGTCTCACCGGTCGCATCGCAGCCCTCCATCGCTTCATTTCTCGGTTAACGGACAAGTGCCTTCTATTTTATCAACTCTTCCAGCATAACAAAGCTTTCACTTGGGACGAGCAACGCAACGAAGCTTTCCAGCAGCTCAAAGACTACCTTACTGACCTCACCAGTCCTCGCCAAGCCTACCGAAGGAGAAATGCTATTCTTGTACATCGCAATCACGCTCGCTGCGGTAAGTGGCGTCCTGATTAAAGATGATGGCGGCGAGCAGCGACCAATTTACTACGTCAGCAAGAGTCTTGACAGCGCCAAAGCAAGATACCTGACACTCGAAAAGGTAGCTCTCACCATCATCATATCCGCCCGTAAGCTGTGTCCCTACTTCCAGCCACATTCAATCACCGTTCTGACCGACCAGCCTCTGCGCCAAATACTGCACAGCCCAGGAAAATCCGGCCGAATTGCCAAGTGGGCAATATAGTTAAGTGAGTATGACACTGAATACAAAACACGAACAAGTGCCAAGTGCCAAGTGCCAAGTGTTACCCGACTTCCTTATAGAGTTGCCACCAGAGTTCACAAGCCCGGCCACACTTCGAAGTTGGACTCTCTATGTCAACGGCTCATCATCTCCCACCGGCTCCGGAATCGGCATCAAGCTCACATCGCCAACAGGAGTAGTTCTCGAGCAATCCTTTCGCCTTGGCTTCGCAGCCTCAAACAACAAAACATTGTATGAAGCTCTCCTGGCAGGTATCAGACTCGCCCTTGCAATCGGCGCAACGAACCTCGAAGCTTTCTGCGACTCTCAACTGGTCACCAATCAATTCACCGGCGACTACGAAGCTCGCAACGACCGAATGGACGCCTACCTCAAGTTCGTCCAGGAAACAGCTAGGAAACTCGATACATTCACACTCACCAAAATACCAAGGGGCGACAACACGTCGGCCGATGCGCTTGCCGCTCTCGCATCCACCTCCGACCCTAACATTCGTCGCAACATCCCTGTCAACTGCATCGAACGACCAAGCATCGAAGTCGCATCAGCAATTTTGCAGTTCTTATCCACAGACAGGCCGCTCACGCAAATAGGACTCATCCGCAAAACACCGACTCTTCAAACTCAGCTCCAACTCCGATCAAAGTAACCGAGCCGCCGGCTGCGCCGCCAGAAAATGATGACTGAACACTCTGACGAGCAAGTCGCGCATGACGATATGATCACCGATGTGCTCGAAGCACCAAGCAACGACTGGCGAACCGAAATTAAGTTGTACATTGAGGACGGCAAAGCACCCACTGATCGCTGGGTAGCACGATGCCTACGTGCCTATTGCGCTCCCTACATCTTGATAGATGGCAATCTTTATCGACGTAACGCCGCCAACTCTATTATGCATTGCATCAGTATTCCCGAAGCTCAGCGTATAATGGAAGAAACGCACGAAGGCGCAGGTGGCAACAATTCGGGCGGACGAGCGCTCGCTGTAAAGGTCAAGCGACAAGGATTATTCTGGCCGACCATGGCCACCGACTGCGAAATCTACGCATCACGCTGCGAGAAGTATCAACGACACGCTCCGAAAATTCACGAACCAACTGAGTTGCTTGCAACAACGACCGCTCCTTATCCTTTCATGCGCTGGGGAATGGACATTGTTCGACCGCTCCCGACCTCAAGACAGAAGCGATTCATCTTAATCGTCACCGATTACTTCACCAAGTGGGTCGAGGCCGAGGCATACTCTAATATACGCAACCACGACGTCTAGAAATTTGTATGGAAAAACATTATTTGTCGCCATTGACTTTCATACGAGATCAACGCCGACAACGGCACGCAATTCACCTCCGGCAAGTTCGAAGCATTTTGTGTCCGTTGGCGGATACGACTAAGTAAATCTACTCCTCGCTACCCGCAAGGCAACAGACAGACCAAAGTAACAAACAAAACGATCCTCGACGGCATCAAGAAGCGACTAGAGGACAAAAAGGGAAGATGGGCAGACGAGCTCGACGGAGTACTCTGGTCGCACCGAACGACCCGCGGCGAGCGACCAACGAAACTCCATTCTTCCTGTCACATGGCCTCGAGGCAATGTCCCCCACCGAAGTAGCCATCCCTGGCCTTCGCCACGTCTTATACACAGTCAACGACGAACTCAACAAGCAAACGCTAGAAGACACAGCAGACTTCACAGAAGAGATGAGCGACCAAGCCTTCCTGCGACTCCAAAATTACCAGCAACTCGCCACTAAATACTACAATCGTCAAGTCCAAAACAGATGCTTCGAACAAGGTGACCTCGTTCTATGCGAAGTCGATAAAAATACTCGCGAGCCAAACGCAGGAAACCTGGGCGCCAGCTGGGAAGGACCTTACTTAATCTCCAAGGTCATCAAGCCAGACGTATACGAACTCCTAATGGTCGACGGCGATCTCGTGACACAATCCTGGAACTCAAATAGCCTTAAGCTGTATCACGCCTAATGCACACGGCAACTCGTAAATAGAAGCCAAATCAAAAAAGCATGACGACCACCTTGGTCGAAATGCTGAAAAAAAAAAAAACATACGACAACGTATGGCGGGACTGTGTTCCCGTGTAATGTGAACTACGATCAGGCTTGATCTCCAGCATGTTGGAGTACGTAGGCAGCTTCTTAGGAAGTCCAGCTATACCAATAAAATATCTTCAACAAGTTTTCTTATTAAATCCGAACACAACACCAAAGCCGACCCCCGCGGTCGCAAAGATATGTAAGCCGACGGCCAGGTCACATTTATCTACAAAACAAGGTAAGACAGACCTCCGAGGCTGCACTTAAGTTCCCCAATCAAAAGCCAACCTCCGTGGCCGCCCAAATGATGTAAGTCGGCCGCCACGGCCGCTTCCTTACCAAAACAGGGTAAGGATATTCCCGAGATAGCACCTAAAATTGATAAGTCGACCTACGAGGTGGCAACGATATATAAGCCGACCACCCAGGCCACGTTATTTTCCAAAAAAATCATAACAGGATAATGCGTAAAAGAATATAACAAGAGACGATCAAGAGACCATTTGAAGAAAATCACCATTTCATTGAAACTTGACAGAAGTTAGTAGAGTGATTACAAAGGGACGACGTAAACGGTCCACAAAACACTAACAAAAAGAACAAAGAGAATGCACCATAGAAAATAACAAAGAATAAAAATAAAACTGCGATGTCTTCTCCGCTTCTCCCTCTGCGACTCGGCCAGTTTCCCCGGTCTGAACATCCGCCTCTGTGACCTTTCCAGTCTCCTCGGTTGGAATAACAGCCCTAACCCCAACATTCTCCTCAGCTCGGGCGACCAGATCAGTCGTAACATTCTCCTTAGTTACTTCGGCCTCAACCCCAACACTCCCTTCAGCCTGGAAACCCGGATCAGGCGCGGCGGTGCCCTTAGCCACTTCGGCCTCGCCCCCGTCACGAAGGTTGGAGGCAACCTCGGGAGAAATAAGTCCCTCATTCGACCCATGCTCTCCACAAAGACGCGAGTCTTCCTTTTGTCCGCAAAGAACAGATTCCAGACCAGAAGCAGACGTAGCCCGTTCGACCTGAGAGCCAGAAGGAGGCAAGGTGCCACTACCAGACAACCGAGCCGGAGTGAGCTGAAGATCAGAATCGGTCAATTCGATGACATAAAGCTCCTCCAGGGCAGCTCGTTTGTTGGCAGAAACCTTCTCCAGATCGGCTATCTTCTCAGCCGGGACAGCGACCCCTTCACTCGCAAGCAGCTTATAGGCATCGAGTATACCAATTACTTGATTCAAATCGAGTATCAGCTGCTTAATTTCCTCATGTTCCGCCAGAAAGTCTTTCACCTTCTTGAAACGATCCCGGTTATTCTCATAGAACTCCAGCTTGACCCACGCCTTCTCCTTTTCAACCATTTCCGACCGAAATTTCCTCAGTCGAGCCATCTGCGAAGCAAAGACCAACTTAAGTTTGTCAAGCTCCTCTTTGAAGCCATCTGCCAAAAGTTGAGCAGTTGCTTTTTCCGAAAGGAGATCCAGGTTTTCTGACTCGACGTGAGCTCTTTCCTCGGACAGATGGACCGATTCCTTCATCAGCGACTCGTTCCTCTCCCTCTCCTTTTTTAGAGCTTCCGAGCTTGGAGCAAGTCGCGGTTATTAGCCAGAGACTCTTTTACAGCGGTCAGCTCCTCCGAGTTCTTCTTTTCTGCAGCACGAGCCGATGACACCTTCTGCTCGTACGAATCGGAGAGGAGGTTGATACTCGCCATTAGCTGCAAAATAAAGTCACCACGTCAAGGAAACAAGCAATGGGTCGCAAAAGAAGGTACAGATGTACAACCCATACCCGAGTGGCGTCTTGAGCCTCAATTTTGTACGACTCGCTTTCCTCGAGATCATCCACCCGAGGAAGGAACAGGGGCTGGCGGGTCCGAATCTTATGGAAGAGATTCGAGCAGGCAAAGAGGTCGTTGGTGAAAGGGGAATCCTTAAGGTAGGAGAACTCGAAAGCGTGGGTGTTGGCCTCCATAAGTCTAGGTCTTTTTGAACCACTGTCGACAGAAATGACGGATTCGACCGGTCTCTTCCTGGAAGCATCAAGATGAGTGTCAGCACCAGTCGACCCGCCTTTTTCTCCTCGACCTACGGAGACTTCGACTTCCTTCTCTTTCCTCTTGGCATCACTCGGAGGGTCCGGTCGCTTCTGACCACCTTCGTCGTCTTGCGGTCAAATAGACAAGGGTTTTAGAGGCCCCGGTTTTTGAAGAGACGGCTTGCGAGACGGTTGAGCGATTCCTTTCTTTTTTTTCCGCTGCCGTCAAAGGCTTCTTAGAAACAGGGGTATTTTTTTGGCGACTTGTGAGCCCACCTTAGAAGCCTCGACCTTCTTGGCGACCTGCGAGTCCGCTTTAATAGCATCGGCCTTTTTCAAGGATCCACTGGCGAGTTGCTTTGAAAAGTAAGAGAGTTGGAAGTTGAGTTTTCCCATAGCATGTTTACCCCGGGGTCTCGGTACGCCGACTAGGGATAGATCGTCTTCTAGAACAAAGCAAAACAAAAAGATGAAAAAATGGACATATTAGAACAGTAAACCTACCATCCCGATCGCTTCTTTAATTATAGACTAACCGACCAACCTGTTCGAATCCGCGAAAGAGCTCTCTTAAAGCGAGCTTCAAGAAGATCTGGCTACCGAAGAACTCCGAGTCTGCGGAATTTCTCTAAATTCTCGAAGAAATCTGGTGGGAAGTTCGCGGAAAGAGAGTGGTACACTGCAAAAAAAAAGGAAGAAAGCTGTTAGTCACTCATCAAGAAACCGCCCAACCCGAGAAAAACAGAGCAGCTACCCGCTGTCGCATTCCAATCAGTCCGCGGTAGCTTGGTCGGATCGCTCACAAACGCTTCGTCAACTTTCACAAAAAAGTATATAAAGTCCCAATGAGGTGTCTTTTCGGGAACATCTGTGACAGTCAACCCGTACTTGGATTTAGCAGCTACCGTGAAAGTTCCCTTCTTTCCCCACGGTTTACCAGCCCGAAACGACCAACCACGAGAGAAGTTCATCATCTCCTCAAAAAATCGAAGAGTAAGAGAAAATCTGCACCCAGAGGCAAGGACTGCAGCCCTGACCATGTTGCTAATCGACCCGGGCTGTAGCTGGGATGGGGCAATCTCTCGCGCCTTGCAGTAATCCGCCATCAAAGAAGGAATATGAAAAGAGAGACCGCACGTACTAAACCAAGCCTCATAAACACAGAACCATCCTGGGATACAATGCCACGGTCGCTCAAAAGGATTCGGGATGCGAACGTGAATGCAGCGACCTCGGCAGTAGTTCGAAGTGATCAAAGAAACCGACTCGCGATCAGATCGTGTCTGAGGCCAGAACGCCGGATGATGGATTGGTTCGCCATCTTCACCGACCGGAGAAGGTGGGCGAGCGGCCATCAGATTGTAATCATAATCGTCTGAGAATTCTTCCACTAGGCTTGGAGCGTTAGTCAGTTGGCGATCAGAACCCTCACCCTCGCGACCTCCCTTGTCATCATCTGAAGGGTCCGGGCGACCAGTGGGGTTGGATCCGACCACCTGTTCGCCAGAGGCAGAGGCCACCAAGATATCAGAATTTTCGCGAACCCTAACCAGGTCAATACTCCGATTCGAAAGAATAAGCGGCTGGAGATAGCGAGCTAGATGGAGCAATCGAAGAGGAAGACCTAGACGGTCGGGTCGAACCCACCAAACCAGACAAATTGCTGGAGTCGATTCTCATATTACAACAACAACAAGAAATAGGAGGAGAAAATCGAGAGAGCGAGAGAGAAAGTTAATACCTTTGGGATGGAAGAAGATTAGGAAATGAAGAGAAGGAAAAAGTTTATATAGAGACGAGCTGCCACCTGCCGCCCAAGCTACACGACCTTTCGACTCCAAACGGCATCTTTATCCCCCCAAGGAAAACCAACAAATCAAGAAAAGCCACGTGCCAGACCTTTGTAGATAGAAGAACCCAAAACCTTTGGCTACTGGGCTTCGGGGGGGGGGGGACAATTGTTAGAGATGGGTTTAGCAATCCTTAAAAGGTCTGGCCCATCGCAAAGATCTGACAAGATAAAGTCCCATAACAAGTGGCCCAGGAAGCGCCTGGCCGAGCAACCAGGTCAGAAGGTCAACCGCCAGGAAGAGACCGGCTGAGAAGGTGACCCCGCTTAAATTTAGTATAAATATGTCTGTACGGTTCATTATTGAACATTAACTTATGCTTGTATCCTAAGGACTATATACTCAGAAAAAATTAAGATATCTAATGTAATCTATGGTCGCCTGCTTGCCGACCAGAGAATCGAACGAACTACTTTCATTAATCAAATCGGATACTTATTTTTCACTAAACCATCACTCCAAATAGTCGACTGGACAAATCTGGTTGTTATCTCCTCTAAGTTCGACTTGGTTGATCGAGTCGCTGTAATCCCAAGCAGCGACCAGTCAGGTTGATATCTGTCCATCATAAATTCACAGCCTTTAATCTCGATTCACGAAAGATCCACATCCAAATCAACTATTCATCCAGTCGCCTCGAAAACCTATACCAACAGAGAAGTCTTCTTCGTTAAATCTATTGCGTAAGTTCTTAACTTCTCTCACAGCAGCTGCGGTTTCTTCATTGGTCAAGTAAGTGGGTTGATCTTTCACCTTCTTCAGAGTCTCCACCATCTCAGATTTCTTCTCGTCTAAGTGATGCATCTTTTGTCTTTGTCGAAAGGGCAGTGGTGGTTTGTAGACTCGGGTACAAGGTGAGCTCTTCCTATTTTGGTACAAGGCATCCCAATGTTGAAAGAACTGAGCTGTTTCCTCCTTAAATTTCTCCACCCCCAAACTCGAGATATCGATTCCCTCATCGGGTTGAACTTGTGGTGAAGATGCACTTACTGAGACTGGTTGATGTTGATTGCAAAGAGTGATCGTTTGGCAATACTCCTTGGGGTTTTTTGTTGCTTTCCCTTGGAGATTACTTGGCTGAGATGTTGATGCAATGCCTTTGTTGTTCTCTAGCGCCTTGACTCTTGTAGCTAATGCATCAATCTTGCCTGTTAGCACTCTGCTTCGACCATCAATCTTTTTGTGCATGTCAGCAAAACCCTTCTGCATATCAGTTTCAAACTTGTCCATTCTAGTACTCAGACGATCAAGCAGTTGAGTTGTAGTACATTGGCTTTGGCCAAGCTGTGCAAGCAAAGTCTTGATATCTGATTCTTGAGAAGGAGGAGGATAGTACCCGTGACCGGTGTAAAGCAATGGAGCAGACATTTGAGGATTAGGAGGAGGTGGCTGCTGATAGAAGGAAGGAGAAGGAGCATAACTTTGTTGAATATTGGTAGTAGAGAGGTTTTGTGTAGCTCCATAAGGATGGCAAGGTGCGTGGAGGTAGGCTGTATGTTGATAGCCATCTTGTACAAAGTGTATCTCTTCCACCCGGGAGCATCACCAACAAGTCTTTGCTCATGCTTCTCAATTGCAACAACCGGCTTCTCTTGTGCCTTGTGTAGTGCAGCTATTCTTTCTTTCAGCTCCAGCACTTCCTTTTCTTGCTTCCTTTCCATCTCCGTTTTGCCTTCAACAAGATCTTCATAGTGGCCATCACTTGTGGCTAAGTTCTCCACAAGAGTCATTCCATCTTTCTCGTTTTGGCCAAGAAAGGATCCATTACTTGCAGCATCTAGGAGATGTTGGTAATGTGTCAACACGCCACAATAGAAAACACTGAGGAGAGAGGAGTTTGAAAAACCATGGTGGGGCATTTGAGCGTGTAACCCTTCAATCTTTCCAAGGCTTCCCTGAATCTCTCAGCTGCCATCTGAAAAAACGACAAGATGTCAAACAATAGCTTTGCAGTTCTTGATGGTGAGAAGAACTTCTTGAGGAAAGATCCTTTGCACTGCTCCCAAGTGGTAATTGATCCTGCCTTTAGTGTCTTCTCCCATTGGTCAGCCTTTCCACTAAGTGAGAATGGAAACATGCGAGGCTTGTATCCATCATCTGAGATTCCTACTTGGCGTTTCAGTGAGCAAATCCTCTCAAAATGATCACGATGATCCAAGGGATCTTCAGCCGCATCACCATTGTATGTCTTCTCTATCACCAAAGCAAGCAAATGATACAAAGAACTCAACCCTAGGTAAGAAGCACTAATAAAGACTAATATAATCTCTTGGCAAGAGTCCCTTTGCTAATCACATTTTAAACCCAATTATTAGTTGGTGTATCTATAATTAACAAGCATTTAAAACAAACTCCATAGAACCAAAATGCTCCCTCGACATCTAATCTCTTAGGCTAGGATGAGTAATCTCTTATGCAATCATATTAGACATTTCATTGACACTCTAATGCCTAACAAAAGTCTAAAGGCAATTTCCCATCAATAAAGTACTAGGCATTTAACTCTTTCATATAAGAAAAATGGAAAGAATTGAAGTTTCATAACATAATCTCAAATATGATTTTAATCAAGCTTTTAATCTAACACCATAAGTGATAATCAAAAGCCTAATATCAACTTCTCCACTAAAGAGGTACTTATCATTAAGAGCAATTACACAAGAATGGGAATGCTAAGATCTAAGCATAATACACACTAAACTATCATTAGAATCACCCCTAATCTACCAAGATCTCAAATCCAAGAAAACTACTCATTAATCATGTTGCTAATCACTAATCCTATGAGAGAAACAGTGAAAATCATGATTAGAGATAAAGAGAAGAACAGAAAATGCAAGAATAAACTAAGAAGATGTAATCTTTATAAAGAAATTAGGTGTCTACAATAGAGTTTTATGGAAAATAGAGAAGAAGAACAAAAAGAGAGAAAGAGATACAAAAGGGAGGAGGCAAGAACTGTTAAGGTCGTGGCTGCTCTCTAAAATGACCTAAAGGGGGTATTTATATGGTCCCCAAAACCCTAGAGGCAACCTTTATCTCTTTCGGGAAAAGTGGTCCAAAGGCAAAAAGTAAAGTAGTTTGGACTGTAGCGGACATCGGCTTCACTCCGAAGTGGCTTGCCTGATGTAGCCATTGTTTTGTCTTCTTGTTCAGCTGTACACGCGGCTTCACTTCTTGCTTGATATCAATGTCATCCCTGTACTTGCCCAATGTGCAGTCTTCAGGAGTTCTGCACTGGGGTATCCCATTGCGTGTGTCTATTTCTCCCTCGGAAATCATTTTCCTCTTATGATCTTCTGCTCCAAAGCTCTTTGATAAACTCTTAACTTTCTCCTAGTAACCTCAGCTCCTCAAGCACTTGATAAAGACTCCAAAACATGTATAAATGACCTAAACATATCCTAATGCATGCTAACCCTATTATGAGTGAAAATGGAGCTGCAACTAGAGGAATTATGCATGAATGAGACAAACTACAATAAATGCATGCCTAAAATGGTGCAAAATGTGGAGACATCAGAACCCAGTCAAACCACGGAAAATTAGTTATTTTTAGTATGTTGTAATTCATTTGTTGTGTTTCTTTTACTTTGTATGACTTGGAACTTTAATATAATGCATGTTATGTATTAGGTACAACAGGTCTAACTAGTATGACTCTTTGACATATTTTGCATCTTTTGTATAACTTGTATAACTAGTATGATTCTTTGACATATTTTGCATGTTTTGTATAACTAGTATGACTCCATTACATATCTTGTATGTTTCGTATAACTGGTATAATTGGTATGACTGGAATAAGTGATAACAAATAAATAATTGCTTAGAAATAAAATTCAAACATCTAAGTAGAATAAATAATAACAAATAAATAATTGTTTATAAAGAAAATTCAAATATCTAATTCATCTTTTAAAATTTGTACCTCATCTTAACTTTTACATATTCACCTTACACTTACAATGTTAGTTTTAAATGATAACCATGCTATTATTGAAAATAAGGTAAGATCATTTTTTTTTTTGCATATAATGATTGAAATGTAGTTTACGTACTTAATTTGAGAAGTACAACTAAACAATCTTTATTTAAAGTATGGTATAACTAACTTTTATATTTTAAGTACCAAGGTATAACTCTTTAGAACGCTCCACTAATTCGGTTTAACTGATGTAATGGTATAACTCTTTGTTAAATAAATTAATTTTAATAATAAATTAATTTTAATAATTTACTAAGCATTCTCATCATACTAGTTATATGCCAAAATCGCACACATATATTAACAAGTTATACCAGTTATCCTAATCATCATAATCATACTAATCAAATTAAATATCACTTACCTCCAACAAGTTGATGAAACCTGGAAATATCCAACTTTGTTTTTCTGCAAATTTTCCTCTGAAATGTCTGTCGACATGATCTATCTCCTTCATATTGTCTTCATATGTGAAACGCCCCCATGGGAATGTTTCACAAGCATTAAGATCATATACAACTCTTACAAGGAAAGGGTCTATTGGGGCTCTAACCTTTGAACTGACTTTTATTACAGTGGCTAGAAAATAGAGCACGGCCATCTTCAGGCAATCCTTACTCCCATCATACTCTATTTCCCTCAACTTCGCCAACACTTCTTCAGCACATATCTTTTCATTCTCTTCCCCAAAGTGAGTAGCCACAAATTCTTTGCTCCCCAAGTTCTCATGACCAACTGGGTATAAGTGGCAGTCTAATCCAGATAAGAGGGCATGTTCTCTTATAGAGTTACGAATGGGGACACTATTGAAAACAAACCAGGCTTGCCTACGCTTATCCGTTCTGGCTGTCCGGAGAAGCAATATCCATAATCCCATGACCTTTCTTTTTGCATGGGTAGCCATATGAAATATATGCTTGAACTGGGGATGCTTGTAAAACCAATCCTTCTCACGAACTTCAAAATTCTCAATGACGTTAATGAAGTTGGCTTATGTGCACTTTGATGACAACCTACATGCCTTCCTGTAGTCCGACCTTTTAAAGAAAAACTTGTCCGGTCGCAATGGTTCTACAACCTCCCGACCCACCTGAAAACAAAACAAAAATTGATTTACAATTTGTACCATAATCCTAATTATACTACTCATACGAATCTTACTATCCATACAATTTATACTCATAAAGCATGTTATACTATTCATACAACTCAATACCACTCATAATCCTTATTTTCATTTAGAATTGAAATTTATTAATTTCAATTACTTTTACTTAATAATTTTAGCAATTAGTAATTGCATCGATATGCTTTGTTTACTCTGAATAGAAAATGAACTATTCAAAAAAAAATTTGCATTTTTCAATTTTTTCATTGAATGACTATTCATATATTGTTATTGTATTTTCATGTAAATAGAGGCCATAAGCTCTATGGAAAAATCGTGGTTCAATTTGATGTTTTCTAAGGGAGGGAGAATTGGAATACAGAGGCGAGCTAAGTAAAGCTATGGATAGTTTTGCTCCTATTGAAAAGACTACTGTAAGTAAAGACCGGTTTATATATGATATGGATAAAAACTTTTATGGTTGGGGTGAGCGTTCTAGTTATTACAATAATGTTGATCTTTTAGTTAGCTCCAAGGACATTCCGAATTTCATATCGGATGACACCCTTTTTGTTAGGGATAGTAATAAAAAAAAAGGTTATTCTATATATTTTGATATGNTGATCTAAAAAAGAAAAAATTTGAGATTACAATGATTTGAGTGACCGAGAATTTTTTTTTTTATAGTTATTATCGTTCTAGTTATCTGAATAATAGATCGAAAGGTGACAACGATCTGCACTATGATCCTTACATTAAGGATACTAAATATAATTGTAATAAAACACATTAATAGGNTACATTAAGGATACTAAATATAATTGTAATAATCACATTAATAGTTGCATTGACTCTTATTTTCGTTCTCACATCTGTATTGATAGTCACTTTTTAGTAATAATTCTAATGAAAATTACATTTATAATTTCATTTGTAGTGAAAGTGGAAAGGTTCGTGAAAGCAAAAAATGACAAGATAAGAACTGATAGGAATCGTAATAATTTAATGAGTTCTAAGGATTTCGATATAACTAAAAACTACAATCAGTTGTGGATTCAATGCGACAATTGTTATGGATTAATGTATAAGAAAGTTGAAATGAATGTTTGTGAAGAATGTGGACATTATTTGAAAATGACCAGTTCAGAGAGAATTGAGCTTTCGATTGATCCGGGTACTTGGAATCCTATGGATGAAGACATGGTCTCTGCGGATCCCATTAAATTTCATTCGAGGGAAGAACTTTATAAAAAGCGCATTAACTCTGCTAAAAAAAAAANACATGGTCTCTGCGGATCCCATTAAATTTCATTCGAGGGAAGAACCTTATAAAAAGCGCATTAACTCTGCTCAAAAAAAGACAGGGTTGACTGACGCTATTCAAACAGGTACAGGTCAACTAAACGGTATTCTGGTAGCTCTTGGGGTTATGGATTATAAGTTTATGGGGGGTAGTAGTGGATCCGTAGTAGGCGAAAAAATAACTCGTTTGATCGAGTATGCTACCAATCAATGTTTACCTCTTATTTTAGTGTGTTCTTCCGGAGGAGCACGAATGCAAGAAGGAAGTTTAAGTTTGATGCAAATGGCTAAAATTTCTTCGGTTTTATGTGATTATCAATCAAATAAAAAATTATTCTATATATCAATTCTTACATCTCCTACTACCGGTGTGGTGACACCAAGTTTTGGTATGTTGGGGGATATCATTATTGCTGAACCTTATGCCTATATTACATTTGTGGGTAAAAGAGTAATTGAACAAACACTGAAAAAAGCCGTTCCTGAAGGTTCACAAGCGGCTGAATCTTTATTACGTAAGGGCTTATTGGNATTGGATGCAATTGTTACCACGTAATCCTTTAAAAGGTGTTGTGAGTGAGTTATTTCAGCTCCATGTTTTTTTTTTTTGAACAAAAATGAAATCAAATAGAACAGTTAGTTTATCAAAATTAAACGAAAACCCTGAAAAATTCATTTTTCTTTCGAATAATTTTTTTATCGATATTCTTACTACTCAGTAAACCTTTATCAACAAGATAAAAAGTGAATTTTTGCTTTCGGGAAGTTCAAATTAGACTAGAAAAATTAAACAAAGTTTTTTTCCTCTCTTGCTTGTATATGTATAGATAATTCAAATAAAGATATAGATCTATAGAGAGTCTTGCATCTTTTTGCATTTCCCTAAAATTCTNTATAGAGAGTCTTGCATCTTTTTGCATTTCCCGAAAATTCCCTGTTGTTGGATCAGATTCCAATCAATTTTGTAGAAATTTTTATTTTTAATGGAATAAAAAATTTTCTTTACTAATGACTATTACAAGACAAAAAGAATAATCAATCTAACAGGGGGATTATGATAATATATCTATTTGATTTTGAAAGATTAATAAGTGCATTTATTTAGTTTGACGTTTCTTGTACCTATTTTTTATTCTATTTCTAGTAGGTTCTATTCTATATATTTCTATTAGGTTGTATATTAGTATTAGATATATATTTACTTAAGATGCTTAGTATAATTATATAATATATATAATAGAAATAATAAAAATATAAGATATACTAAGATATCTTTAGAATTCAGAATATAACAATAACAGGTACAAATATTAAATTGAGGTACCCCATTTTATGACAACTTTGAATAACTTACCCTCTATTTTTGCTTTAGTAGGCCTAGTCTTTCCGGCACTTGCAATGGCTTCTTTATTTTTTCATATTAAAAAAAAAAATAAGATTTTTTAGATCGGATGAGACCGAATCATATCACTCCCTTTTTTATTTTAAAAACTTCTATTCGATAAGATCCAATTGGTAGAAGATTGTATAACACATAGATTCCTACAAACATGACTAAAAAAAAGCTTTTATGCATGTGTAAATGTATTATATGGGATAAATAAATTTGCGCTCTTTTGCAAAATGGATCATCATCGGGCTNAGGCCGCTGTATGAAATTCAAGTCAATGTATTTATTTGTATATAGTTATAGGGGATCATATAAAGGAAGCAGATGTTATTATTTTAGATAGAAACAATTCTATGAATTACTCCTAAGGTAAAGGTTAACAACAAAATAGTTGATGACTTTGAAAACAAAAAAAAAGGAAAGTCATATTTTCTCAATTCCAAAAAATTGTATAACTAGATCTAATATATATGAGTTGGCGATCAGAATCTCTATAGATAGAATTTATAACGAGGTCTCGAAAAATAAGTAATTTCTGCTGGGAATTTATCCTATTTTTAAGTTCGTTGGGATTCTTATTGGTTGGAACTTCCAGTTATCTTGGTAGAAATTTTATATCGTTATTTGCGTCTCAGAAAATCATTTTTTATCACAAGGGATTGTGATATCTTTCTATGGGATTGCGGGTCTCTTTATTAGTTGCTATTTGTGGTGCACTATTTTGTGGAATGTGGGTAGTGGTTATGATCTTTTTGACCAAAAAGAAGGGATAGTGCGTATTTTTCGTTGGGGATTTCCTGGAAAAAACCATCTCATCTTTTTACGATTCCTTATGAAAGATATTCAGTCCATCATAATAGAAGTTAAAAATGGTGTTTCTGCTCGGCGTGTCCTTTATATGGAAATTCGAGGTCAAGGGGCTATTCCTTTAATTCATACTGATGAGAATTTTACTACACGAGAAATTGAGTAAAAAGCTGCTGAATTGGCTTACTTCTTGTGTGTACCAATTGAAGTATTTTGAAATGAATTCATTTTGAAAGACTAAATGCTTTGGCAGTAGGAAGAAAAAACTAAAAAAATTCTTTCTTTTTTTTTTCAATTGAACATTCATCTATTCTTTTATGCTCGTTTGTTTTTAATATATATATTTGATAGAAAAGAAAAGGCGTTTATTTGTCTCGAAAATAGAATCATATTTTTTATTTGAAAAAGTTCTTTTAGTATTTGATCGAAAAAGGGGGAATAACATCTGGAAATCAAAAACTTTTCTTGATTCAAATTGGAAGTGTATTCTGACTCTATTTCTGTATTTTTTCTTGATTCAAAACAAAGACTAAGTTAAGTATTGAATTAAAAGAAAATGATAAAAGGGATTATAGGCTTAATACATTCTATTCGAATTCAACTAAAAAACTCATGCTCGATACAATAGTAGATCTAATAGAATCAACAAATGCGGTAGGTTCATTCACAATTCACAGATTTAAAATGGCAAAAAAGAAAGCATTCATTCCTTTTTTTTATTTTACACCTATAGTCTTTTTTTCCTGGTTGATCTCTCTCTGCTGTAATAAAAGTTTGAAAACTTGGACTACTAATTGGTGGAATACTAGACAATCTAAAACTTTCTTGAATGATATTCAAGAAAAAGTGTTCTAGAAAAATTCATACAATTAGAGGAACTATTCCAGCTGGATGAAATGATAAAGGAATACCCAGAAACCGATTTACAACCATTTCGTCTAGGAATCCACAAAAAAAACATNAAACCGATTTACAACAATTTCGTCTAGGAATCCACAAAGAAACAATCCAATTCATCAAGATACACAATGAGTATCGTATCCATACAATCTTGCACTTCTCGACAAATCTAATATCTTTCGTTATTCTTAGTGGTTATTCCTTTTGGGGTAAGGAAAAGCTTTTTATTCTGAATTCTTGGGTTCAAGAATTCCTATATAATTTAAGTGATACAATTAAAGCTTTTTCGATTCTTTTATTAACTGATTTATGTATCGGATTCCATTCGCCTCACGGTTGGGAACTAATGATTGGTTATATTAACAAAGATTTTGGGTTTGCTCATTATGAGCAAATTTTATCTGGTCTATTTTGAATGTAAGAGAGACTTTTGCAAGAAACTCTTTGATGATTTGCAAAAATGGAATTACAGTACTTGTGCCTTCTTTTTGTTGTTGTAAATTAATATAGTGTGTAGAGGAATTAGATGGTGATGCCACATTAAAACAATGTAGTTTTATATGGATTGTATCAGAATATTAGTCCCAACATGTAACTTAACGCTTAAGATTGTATTATTCCGTAAAAGAAAACCTAAATTCCAAACACTTCTAGTAAAATTTTCTAAGGAAATAGGAATATGTGCCCAAAGAGTCTGCAAGTACGAGAGAAGACATGATGATAATCCGTTTACTAGACTCTTTGAGATCTCAAGGGTTCTCATATATATCTTCCAACAAAAGAAGTTGCTAGGACTAGTGTTTTGTCCAAGAGGTGGAAATGTCTATGTCTTTTGATTCCGGGGTGGATTTGAACTGTTATCAGTTCCCCGACTACATTGACTTACCAAAACACAAAAGGTCTATAATATTGGCTTGCGCCAACAGTAGACTTTTAACTTAATGATGCATATAAGAATGTGTTTTTCCGTATTACAATCAAATGTCTCTTTTATTATTCAAACTTTAATTGATTCGCTGACCACATAAACTACCGTCACGCTCGCAAGTATCTCAAATGCTTCAATGCCAAGGATCTTTAAATTCACAATTTGCATTGCAATTCCACTGACTGTGATGACTGATGACTCGTACAACAATTTGAACATTTTGTGGCAATCTTGAGAATGGTTGCACTAACTAAAAGAGATGTTCACTGGTGCGTTGGAATATCTCTCTTTAATCTGTACGTCTTTCTTAGCTCACGAAGGATGCATGGATTCTTTCGTTTCCAACACAAAAATAGCAAGCCCATCCGTCCTTTTAAGAAAGCTCTTTTAAAGGAAGAAGTCCTCACATGTAGAGAGTAACAAACCCAAAAGTCCCCATCATGCAGACTTTGAGACCTGTTGGTACGGTAGTGCCTGTGGTATGTGGCATTGGTAATATCTGTATAAAAAGAGACATTTTTTCTTTTTCTTTTCTTTTTTTGTTTGTTTTGGGTTTGCCGACCAATTATATTAGTCAAGCTTGTCGTCTTTTTTCTTTCTAGTTGCTTATTGGATATACAAAGACATAAAGAGTATAAAGAGTACACTTACTCCCGTGTATTTTGATCACATTGAGGGAAATAGTGTTTTATGAGTTGAGAAATAATAAAATTTATCCAAAAATCAAGCCTTAACTCTGTTTCGAAAACTCCATTATTGTGTAGGAGCCACACATAGGAATTTGCTTGTTCTTGTTCTTGTGAAATCTCCTAACACCCAGAGATTTTAGATATTTAAGTCTCACTTCACTTCCCTCAGAAGCTCTTTATCCGAGCATGCAAAATCTGCAACTCGACTTACAAAAGCTTTTTTCATTGATAAATTTTTTTTCACAAGCAACGATTTGGTCAAAATCCACATATGAAGTTGAGTTAATAAAATCCCTAATGCAGTCTCTTATATTCATCCATCAGATTCTTCTTTCTGAACATCCTCAATTGCATTACTCACTACCGGTAGAAGATAGACAAGTTTCTACATCATCTGAAGATATCTCTTAATCAGTAATCATTATTCGTCTTCTCGAACGAGCAAGTAATGTCTGTGGGATTATTGTAGGTGTCGAATACTGTCTACGTTTTAGCTTACTCCTAGTTTTCCTGTAAAGCAAAGCAGGGAAAAAAAGACTGATCAAATGCTCAAGATCATGGACAAAAGAGAGACTCTAAACAACTTTAACTATCTACAAGAAGAGCTGTGTTTCATATCATCATTGTTATAAGTTTCTGGATTATTTCAACCCAATGATATCACTTTTTAACCTTAACAAATAATCAATAAGCATACTATAACTTTCCATTATGCTGTACACAAATTGTTGTGTAATACAAGCAATACAAGAGATCAATTTACAAATGAAGGACTTTGCTTGATCTTGTGAAAGCTTCACGCTTGGACAAGCATAACTTGTGAAAAACAAGGGAAGCTGTTCTGAAACAGAGTTTCTAACTGATAAAAAGAGAGGACTCTTTCTGTAACACGGACGAAAATCGGAAGAAATCAAACCTTGCATACACAATTTCAAAGACAAAACTGAGATTTGTTCGATATGCCTCAATCCATTTTACAGAGAGTATTGAAGGTTGCAGGAGTTTTGTAATCTTTTATTTGCTACATAACTTTACATTGTGTTCCAGTTACAGGAAAATAATACTATCATGGGAATACGAATAAAATCGAAGAGACCTCTTTGAAGTTCAATGGACACAGAAAAATTACGATGAATACATGAAGTTCCTCCTTTAATCTACAAAGAAAGACTGTTTTACGTTGAGTGGATAAGTGAATGATAAAAGGATGCATAAATTCAGAGACCTACATATATAAAGTTATATGGATGATTGGTTGGATTGTAGCTGTAAATTATTTGTTGTAGAATTTGATCCCTAGAAATATCTTCTGTAGCTGTATCTTCTGCAACTCTAAATAATAAAAGGGAAAATAATAAATAAGGAAAGATATTCCTATAACTCTTAATTTTTTTCTACAACTTTAAAAATAAAGCTTTATGAAATAAGGTTTGTACAGCCATTTTTGCTGTAGGGACTGTAGTTTTAAAAGTCAATATAAAACATGATTAGTAATTTTTGAACTTGTAAATAAAAATTAAAGCTAAATACACTACTTACAGTATGTCCTCCTTTCTCCTTCATCCACATCATCATAGGGATCTATAATTTTTTGACACCTCATCACTCATTTTAATCAAAAAGACACCACATGATTTTAAATATAATAACTACAAATAATTGCAATTTATATTTCTAACAAGAATACTATAAATAACTAATACACAAAAGCAAAAAATTCTATTAAATAAATGTGTATATATGAAATAAGTAAACCAAAATATAATAATAATATAGACATCTTATATATTCTACACAAACAATATAAAATAAACTAAAAAATAGAAAAATAATTCTCAATATAACTTCCATGATACTAAAATAAATATGAGAAATAAATAAACAAAAGTTAACAATATATGCAGCTTATACAATCTAAGAAAATGATAAAATAAACTAACAAAAAAGAATATAAAATTCTCATTATAAATTTCACTGCACTAAAATAAATATAACAAAATTAACAATATATGCAACTTATACAATCTAAGAAAATGATAAAATAAACTAACAAAAAAGAGTATAAAATTTTCACTATAAATTCCATTGCACTAAAATAAATATCAAAAATAAATAACCATTATCCAAAATAAATAAAAAACAATCTAAACATCTTATATAAAAATTTTTAAAAAATAAATAAAAACCAACCAAACAATAATAGATCATAAGTAATACCATTTAATAATCTTCATAAAAAGCATTATACCACAAACTTTCAGTTACAAAGAAAACCAAAAAAATTCCAAGAATTCCATAGTTAACTAATAAAAAATGAAAATATTTTCTTTAGCAAATGTGAATAAACCAAAAATAAAAAATAACAATATAAGAATATTATATAATCAAAAAAATCAAAATAATAAAATAAACCAACCAAAAATAGTAAAAGTTTCTCAATATAACCTCCTTGACAATAAAATAAATATGAAAAATAGATAACCATTATACAAAATAAAAAAACAAAAACCTAGATTTTTTATACAATCTTTAAAAAACAATAAAATAAACCAACCAGAAAATATTAAATCATAAGAACTACCAATTAATTGTCCTCATAAAAAAATTACACCATAAATTTTCAATTATAAAGAGAAAAAAATTTCATTAGTGTTCACAATAATAAAACAAACATAAGAAATATTTAACAAAATAGAATCTATAACAAAATAATGAAAGCTAATTAAAAATCAGTAGAAAATGAAAATAATATAGCAAACAGCGAAATAAATTAACCAAAAAAATAAATATAAGAAATAAAAAAAACTATAAAATAAACTAACAGATAATAGTTAACAAAAATTTCAATATATCTTCCATTAACCTAACATAAACATGCAAAATAAATAGTTATTATCCAAAATAGATAATAACTATTATCCAACATAAAAAAAAACAACAATCTAGACATCTTATATATAATGTTTTTTTAAAAAAAAATAATCAATCAAACAATAGTAGATCATAAATAATATCATCTTATATAATCTTTAAAATATAATAATAACTCAACCAAATAATATCAAATGATAAATAATACTATTTAATAGTTCTCATAATGAAATATAAAACAAATATATATTTATGAGATTCTTTTGATACCAAAATAAGTTTACAATTCTATTATCATTCATTTTCTCACCCGTCCGTAGGGGTCTAATAAGACTATAAGAGTATATGCTTAAATTTTGTATACTAAATTTAGGGTCTATAATACAACTTTTAAAATTGAACCTTTTTAACAAAAAATTCAAAACTTTAAGACCTAAATATACATAGAACAATTAATATAAAGGTTGGACCGCTATCATCAAGCGTCTAAGGCTGGAAGTGTGCGATTCGGTTTAGATAATATAACCGTTACTATATTTACAAATTAAAAAAAAAACGGAGAACCGGAATAAATCGGACCGAGTTTTCAAAATCTAACCATTACGATGTTATCAAACGGACTTTTATTTCCAGTCTTCGCAAAAACAAAAAATCGTATTTTTTTATTTTCTCTCTCTTTTTGAATCTTTCATGAATTCTGTCGATCGATTCTTGAAAGATTTACAAAAATGGAAAATCCGTTTACATTCTTAGATTTGTAAGTGTTTCCTTCTTTGTAAATTGCGAATTTTGCTCTTTTTGAAACAGATCCGATCGGTTGGGTCTTCGGTCGAGGCAGTCTCTACTTTATAAATTTCATGTAACTCAGTTGTTTCGTGTTTTTAATTTTCTCTAATCGTTTAAAGTGTTAGTTTTTTTACAGAGATCTTCGTTTTTTTTATTATGCCTGAAACCATCGTTGAAGGTAAATCCTTTGCCGTTTCGTTGAATGCTTTCTATCGAATTTAATTTAGTCGTTTCCATATCTCATTCTGTTGGTGAATCTTTATGATTTTAAATGTCTAAATGCCCTTTTTGTTTTGTTCTGCAATCTTATTAATTCTTGTAACATTCTGAAGTCTGAATCTTTGGTTGATATGCACTCACTTCTGACTCTGTACTCTTTGTTGCAATATTCCCTGAGATTTGTGATTGATTAAAACCATCACTTATGCGCATATCACATAAAGTCCTTTTTTTTGGCACAACACAAGTCTTTGTTCATATACAGCTTTGTGTTTCAATCATAAATTCCAAATGGTATCTTAGTGTTGTTTGATCTGGTTGTATATATATTGACAGGCACATCAGTTGTTCCAGAGAGATGAACAAACTGCAACACTAGAAGCGATTGAGAATCTAAAAGGCACTTTGGCAAGTAGCATAACGGAAAACATAAAGCGAAAATTAAGAAGAGACACATTCCTCGTAAAGCTGCAGGACAGTCTTAGGAGGATCCTACTCTTGTAGAGTTGCCAGAAAGTAAGCACTGCTCTTCTTCTTCTTCTTCTTCTTCTTCTTCTTCTTATTTCCCTTTGAGTTCTCTGATTGTTCTTTTAGTTTGCAGTTTGTATCATTCTTGTTCAGAGATAGCATTTGGATGCTCTTTGCTCTTTTGTTAATATGAACATCTTACAATGTAACTCTCTAGTTTCTATCAAATGCAATGGAATCATTAGTCATAACTCACAACTAAGTCGTTTTGTTGACTCTTTGTTGAGATTTGTGATTGATTAAAACCATCATAGTCACATATAGTCATTTTTTTTGGCACAGAACAAGTCACTGCTGATTCTGGTTGAGTGTCGAGGTCTCTGAAAAGATCCGTAGCTTCACTACATGCATATATAGCTATATGTGTTGCAATCTTAGATTCCAAATGCAATATGTCATTTTTTTTGGCACAGAACAAGTCACTGCTGATTCTGGTTGAGTGTCGAGGTCTCTGAAAAGATCCGTAGCTTCACTACATGCATATATAGCTATATGTGTTGCAATCTTAGATTCCAAATGCAATATGTCATTTTTTTTGGCACAGAACAAGTCACTGCTGATTCTGGTTGAGTGTCGAGGTCTCTGAAAAGATCCGTAGCTTCACTACATGCATATATAGCTATATGTGTTGCAATCTTAGATTCCAAATGGTTTCATTATCATCACTACATGCATATCTTAGTGTTCTACCAATTACGTGTCTCACATTATTCACAGTTAAAGTTTTTTTGTTGTTGTTGTTGTTGTTGGCTTTACTGTGTGTTTGATGTCAGCGTTATGTGTAAATTTGCTATCCAGGACTTGGCTTTATCTTCTTGGTTTGAGTCTTCATGTCCTCATGCTTAGGGAATTTGGGAGAGTGGTTTATCAAGCAGATGCCATTTGTTCGCCACATCTACAATGCCCTCCAAGCAAATTAGTACTGCCATATCACCAGGTATCGTTGGTGTTTCTTTCGCTTAATCTCTGGTTTTTTTTTTTTGGGTGGAGTCTTGATTACCTAACTTCTTCTTCTTCTTCTTCTTCTTTCCCTTTGAGTTCTCTGATTCTTCTTTTAGTTTGCAGTTTGTATCATTCTTGTTCAGAGATAGGATTTGGATGTTCTTTGCGCTTTTCTTAATATGAATTTATATCAACTCTCTCTTCACCATAGTCTCACTTGTAGCTAATCATGGATGCATTATTTGGAGGAAGAAACTCACCGGCCTTTTTTTTGGTGTCTATTGCAGCCTTACATGCTTCGAAGCTTGCTCTGCGTGAAACTATCGCCGAGATAACGTCTCTGTCTTTGAAATTAAACATTTTTTTCTTCAATTCTGTCTTTTGAGGATAGAATCGAAGGAGGACAAAGTCAAACACATTTAATTAGTTCTCCATGATGTCTTGGTATTTTGAAACCCAAAAATATCATAGGCAGACACTAATCTAATAGTGTTATGTCATATTCATATTTGGGTACATTGTTCCGTTGCCATAAAGACCCTAATATTGGTTGGTAGTGCATGCCTGATGGATGATATGGGATGAAAAATAAGAGATGGAATCTATTGGTTGGTACTTGGTAGTGCATATATAAAGAGGATTGTTACGGGTTAGAAAATAAGAGATGGAATATATTGGTCGGTGGTAGTCCATGGCTTAAAAATCTTTTGGCAAAGACTATGGGATCTGTTTTTGATTATTTTGATGGAATGGAGGATAACGAGGGATTGAGAACATTTGAAAACCGATTCTTTATGTCTTTGTCTAAAGATAATATGGGGTTGGTTTTAAACTTGCTGGATGGAAAAATTACTCAGGGTTTAGTCACAGTCTTTAGGCAAAAGACTACTATATGGGGATGGAAATAAAATGACGAAAATGGCTTTTCCAGAAAAGGTCCTTAGATGGTAACAAATGACTAATGGACTTGTTGGATGGGAAATTAACGACCAACAGCTTAAAAAGGTCCTTAGATGGTAATAAACGACTAATGGACTTGTTGGATGGGAAAATAACGACCAACAGCTTAAAAAAAGGTCCTTCGGTGGAAAATAAGGGATGAAAAAAGTCTCATGACTTAGATTATGAATGGAAAACTGATTCTTTACTCTGCCACAATGATCACTAGAGAAATGGAGGATACAAAGGTCATTAGAGAAAGACTATGAATTGAAAATAGGTCCCTTGACTTTACAGCATGGATCAAACGTCTTTAGACAAAAAACTAAATGATTTGTTGGATGGAAGTACCACAAACAGCTTCAAAAAAAAAAAAAAAACTCATTGCTTAGGAAGACTAACTAACTAATTCTAAACTTTTTTTTCCAGGTGCCTTTGAAGGTGTACAAATTGTTTGAGACACCGAGAAACTTTCAAGTGTAGCAGAATTATGTGATAGGTATATGCTTTTCAAATTTGCTTGTAATTAGTTTATGAAATTCACAAATAGGAGAAACTATATGTTAAATAAATACTAATGCTGTTTCTACAGGTGATTAAGCATCCAAAATCTTGGTAGATTTATAAGTGTAAGAAACAAACACTGGTCACTTGAATTTGCATGTTAGTCTTTTCCTTCCAATTGTTTAGTTTCTTCATTATTCAATTAACGCAGTCAAACCTGGTTCTATAGCCACTTTCAGAGTTACATTTATTGCTTATGAGTTAAGGTATGATCTTGATATGTCTTTATTTTATAAATTCCTTGTATTGCGCATAAATACATGACATGTGGTAAATCAGATAAGTGAATTTATCTTCGAAGAGTTAGCTTTTATGCATCACACACACATTATTACATGCATGCATACACACTTGCTTACTATGTACACTCAAATTTGCTTATAACCTTCATTCTTTACTTGATTTCATGATTCTTTGTTTAATTTCCTTGCTAATTTACTCTCTCTTCCTGCTTGCTTCCTTGATTCTTTAATTGATTTTAGTATATTTCCTTGGTTTTTGTGTTTGCATGCTTACCTGCCCCTTAATTCATGTTCAACGGTTATTCCTTCTTATTTGCTTACTTTCATTTTATTCTTCATTGATTCTTTACTAGTTATTAGTTTCTTGCTAACTTACTTAATTTCCTACCTACTTTGCTTTACTTATTTTCTTTCCTGTACTTGCTCAGTAACTAACTCTCTAGCCTGATTTATCAATATATCTTCCATGAAAATATGTTTTCCCTTAAACACTTCTAAGTTACTGTTTGAAAATGGTACATATGGACACAAAGCGTCTATCAAAATAAAATTATTTATCGTTATCAATATCTCTTCCATATTGACCATACGTTTATTGGATCTATTTATACAACGATCCATAGGTTATACAAGGCAATCTACTTTACTTCCATTTATATATGCATACATATGTACTTGCATACGTGCTTACTCTGTTATTCATGTACATTCATATTTGCTCCCTTACTTCAATGTTTATTTGCTCTCTTAATACTCTGCTTGATTTTCGTGCTAACTTGCATGCTCTGTTATTTATGCTTTGATTCCTTTATAGCTTCATTTGCTCTTCTTTACTGGCTTTTTTTCTTAATTTCTTGCTTTTTGACTTCCTTGAGTCTTCGCTTAGTTCTACTTTCTTTCCTTACTTTATTGATTTGTTGTTTACTTACATGGTTCATTGAGTGCTTGATTATTTTCTTCTTTGGGTGCGTACTCGCTTGCTTACTTACATGTTACTAGGAGATTCTTCCGCGCCATGCGCGGATAAATGATGCACAAACCGTTATTTATTTTTAAACTAACTATTTTTAATACATATCAAAATTTGTAAATGATTTTACTTTTTCATATTTTATTGTTGTTTACTTAAAAATATTTTTATTAAAATATATACCATTTGTACATATTTAAAAATAAAAACTTTAAAAATCATCTCAATCATCTCAATTAATGGTTTTTTACATACTCACATTTTTCTCCAATCCTATAATTAGTATGGATAATTAACATGGATGATTGATATGAATTTCAAAGTACAAATTAATACAGTTTTCTAGATATTATGTCTATTAATTTTCTTTTATGTTTTTTTGGATAGTTTATCCTGTATTCATAAATAATAAATATAAAAATGTCTTGATTTTCAGAAAATCAAAAATTTAAAGTTCAATCACAAAATTTTAAATATGAGAATAAAATATTTGTTAATGAATTTTCCATATATATTTGAGTCAATCCAAATAAAAAAATATCATAAATATATAAATTACCTTTTAAATCATATGAGTAATTTTTTTTTAATTTGATGATAAATTTTGATGCAGGAAGATTTTACTTAAAATAAGTTAAAATAGAATAAATTACAATAGTACTTTTACAATATATTTCTAATTTATGAATATAACAAAATTATAAAATTTAAAACTCAATCAAAAAATTTTAAATATGAGAATAAAATATGAGAATACTCTGCTTGATTTTCGTGCTAACTTGCATGCTCTGTTATTTATGCTTTGATTCTTTTATAGCTTCATTTGCTCTTCTTTACTGGCTTTTTTCTTAATTTCTTGCTTTTTGACTTCCTTGAGTCTTCGCTTAGTTCTACTTTCTTTCCTTACTTTATTGATTTGTTGTTTACTTACATGGTTCATTGAGTGCTTGATTATTTGCTTCTTTGGGTGCGTACTCGCTTGCTTACTTACATGTTATTTTTGTTCTTCTTTGGATGCATATATAATTAGGAAGAAATGTTTTTTAATAGCTATCTCGTACTAGTCCGTAATTCCAAATACCAGATTTTTATTTACCTGATTAATTTTAAATTCGAAAATGGAAAAAACGAAATGGACAATTATTTACCATACAGGTTGGGCCTAAACTAAACATGGGCCGGCCCGGGAGTATAAAATCCGTCAAAAAAATCATACAAAGAATGCAAAAATACAGAATACAATTACTAATAACCAAAGAAGCAGCACTCTACGACTAAATGTAACAGAAGTTAGACAAATCAATTCAAATTAGAATGAATAAGACAATTTATACAATTGGAAGGGGAGGTAGAACATCAAATAAACGCTCAGGAAGAACGTGTATATCCATGGCAGCGAAATTTTAATATACAATTAAAAGAGTATACTTAAACGTCAGATAAAAACGTAAAATCATATCTTCCCCTGCCAAGTACCCTATATATATAGAACCAGAAAAAAAAGAGAACAGGTCAAGTCTATCAAAATCCAAAAACACCATAAAAATGGAAAGAGGTCAATCATCAACCTTCCCTCTCAGAAGTCTCCCAAGAGAATTGATCTCAAAGATCTTATCCGATGTTGGAAAAGAGTCCAGACAAGATTTGCATAATTGCACACTCGCTTCCGATGACCTTGCAGAATACGCTAATGATTTTCAGGTTTATCAAAAAGTTGAGCTCAACGACATCATCTAGTCACCACTGCTAGCCATCAACAATTACCAAGACCTACTGGGGAGATGCCTCGAACATTCAAATCCTGCAGCGCATTACGTGAAGGGGGTGCTGGAATACTTTCAATACAACAACTCCACCGAAGGTTTACTCCACCTCTCCACGGCTGCGGATGCAACCTCCCCAATTCCTGAAGTTATCTACTTATTTGGAGTGATCACCTTATGTTTAAGAAACACAGAAGTTGGTAAAACCTACATGGACAAGCTATGTTGTGGTAAAGACAGTACCAAAGCTGAAGAATGTTGGAATAAGATAAAGAGATCGTTGCATGGGATAGGGATAGCAATGAAACAAAAGTATATGGATTCACTTTGGACAATCACACCGCCGTATGCCTGCAACCTGAATGACATGGACAACCCATGCGACACATGTTACCACTACAAGCAGATGGTCAAATTCGTTTTCACCATTTAAACAAAAATCAAGACAATGGTTCACATCCACGTTACTATCTATGCATTTCCACCTCTTTTTTTCACACTAGGTCTGCATTCCTAAGTTTATCATAACCTATTCCATGTCTTCTTCTCGGCTCATGAACTTCCATCTCTGCTTATTTTGTATTACTTTTAAGTCTTACTCCTTTCATTATGTATGTATTCCAATGTTTATCATAATCTATTACATGCTTTACTTTCGGATATTCATCTTCCTTCAATCATATTTTTCCAATACTTAAAACCATTTCAGTCAGCATATACTTACTACATATATAACTCCTTTTATAAAATCATATGTATTGTCGCCTCTAACAAATGACACAGGTCAGAAACTAAGAATAAAGCAATATCTACTATCTAAAAGAGCACCAAACAACAGCAACATACATATCAATTCAGATAAACAACGACATCATCTATTTCCAATGCTATACTTCTGTTGTAATATATGGAGATGAGAAAAGTTTTTAAACTACATTCTAATATCAAGTATTAGCTGTTCATATCATATTAAATAAGTTCAGTAATGGAACAGTTGAACGTTAAAACTTATAATATAAAACAACGGAGATATGGCATAGGAAAACTTAAAGACGTAGGTCAGATAAAATTGCAATTTAAAACCCCTAAAGAAATGTTATGAGATCCAAACGGTTGGTATGCATAATCTAAGATAACAATAAATATAAGGAATCATATGAGGAAATTTAAAACTACTAAACACTCAGAAAACCGAAAGACATAAAAGGGAGACGAACTACTTCCTCTTACCACCACACTAATACCGTTTCTAAAGACGAGAGTAAGGGATATCTTACAGAGAGAATGGCAGAAAATAGAGTCAAATAAACGAAAGAGAATAGATGGTGATAACGATGACAGTAAACATAAAGGACCAAAAAGAAAGCCTATAAGGAAAGGATGCTTAACAGGTAATAGACATCTTATTTATTTACATTATTTGACGAACAATAATCAGAACAAAAAAACATTAGTATCTGTCATTTCACCTAGGTGTCATTTTACACGAAAAAAAGGAAAGTAACATACAGTCTACAGTTTCTGAAGGAGCAGCAAATGAGTCAACCAAACAACGTATAACCTATATCTTATGATTTTTATTCCATAAATCAGATTTTAAAAATCAAAATACAAAACATATCATTCAACATTACAATTGTAGAACGAGCGTTTTGGGTTAGGAAGAACCGAGTTGAGATTCTAAGACAGAGAAGAGGTACATACATGATCTCCAATATCTTTCTTATAAAAAAAATACTCACAACTGCATTACTTTACAAATGTATAAGCTTTGAAGTTATAAAATGAAATTTAGATTTCGGTTTCTAAGTTTATGCTCACTTGCAATTACTTATTGTTTTGAATTTCACCTAAACAAATTTCATCCCAACTTTTGACAGCAAAATTAAACACAATGAAAGGGAGAGGGATGCATTTCTCCTCTAATGCCAACACAATGACCAGAAAAAGTAATTGAACAGTTTCGTTCGCTGTCAAATCTATTTTCAGATACATCTTTAGGAACAACAAACCTATTATGATTAAATGCATCACAATTAACATTTAAACCAATAACCTTGGTCACAGGAAACACACCGGAAGCAGATATGGCAAGCACATCAACATCAAAACAACAGGATCGAACTTGCAAAAATAAGAAACACAATTATACTTTATCTTGTAATGACCCGTAATGAAACATATGATTACTTGACTTCTCAAATTTAATGACAGGAAAGAAGATGGCCAAAAAACAAAAGACTAACATACTAATAGAATGCCATATGTGTGGAGCATTAGTATGGGAAGTAGAAAGCAATGAAACCACACAAGACGGAAAACCACTCTTTGGAATATGCTGTCAAAAGGGAAGGGTGTCACTCCCACCAATGAAAGAACCCCCGACAGAGTTAAAAGAGCTGCTAGCTATACCTCACTTCTAAAAGAATATAAAGGTGTACTGCTTATTAATGGCTTTTACATCAATCGGTGCAAAAGTTGACAACACGATTATGGATGGGCATGTCCCTTATACATACAGGATTTTTGGGTAAAACCACCATAAGATGGGGTCACTCATCCCACCCGAAGGTAACCCGCCAAAGTTCAATCAATTATACATATTTGATACGGCAAGTGAGATACAAAACCGCATTCGTACAATGGCAAGAAGAAAGGAAAAAGATAAACTGGATGGTAAAATTGTGGAGAAGCTGGTAGCAATGTTAGACAAACATAACCATCTATGTCAGCAGTTTAGAAAAGCAAGAGATAAATACGAGTCTGGATACTTTGAAGAGTTTCCAATACGGCTTATTGGACAGAAAGAGAAAGGACGGCAGTTTCATTTGCCAACAGCAGAAGAAATATCTAGTTTGGTGGTAGTTGAGCCAGAATCAGAAAGTGGAGAAAGAGATGTTATTGTGCAGTATAAAACTGAAAAAATACAAACGATAAGCACTCTACACCAGCATTACATGGCCTTCCAATACCCCATTCTTTTTCCTTATGGAGAAGCTGGTTTCACACTCAATATCCCATACAGGAGAATTCCAGGAAATGAGATAAAAATGCAGAATGTAACGATACGGGAATTCTACTCTTACCAAATTCAAACATGATTAAAAGAAGGAAAAACAGTTATTGAAGTAGGAAGACTGTTCCATCAATTTGTTGTAGATGCATACACTGCCATTGAAGAAGACCGACTGAAGTTTCACAGAAACAATCAAAAAAAACTAAGAGCGGACCTTTACAATAATTTGTGCGACGCAACTGGAAAAGGAGATGCCAATTCCAAGGCATTAGGGAAAAGGGTTATTCTAGCAGCATCGTTTACAGGAGGAGCTAGATACATGGCAGAGAATTATCATGATGCAATGGCTTTATGCAAATTTTTTGGGAATCCACATCTTTTCATCACATTCACCGCTAATCCTGCTTGGGAAGAAATACAAAATCACTTGAAACACTATGGAAACGATACGGCCAATGACAGACCAGATATAGCATCCCGTGTTTTCAAGATGAAGCTAGACGAAATGATAGACGAATTCAAGAAAGGAACATATTTCGGTGCCCTACGTAGAGGTACAACTACAATTTCAAATGAGAGTATATACAAATTCACACTTATTATTCATAAACGCCAATGTTAAACTGACAATAGTACTAATTTTTTATGGCAGTTGTTTACACTACAGAATTCCAGAAAAGAGGCTTACCCCACGCACACATTCTACTCTGGTTAGACAATATGTCACAAACAGCACAACCCTTAGTAGTTGATGATCTAATCATTGCTGAAATTCCAAACAAAGAGACAGACCCAGAAGGATACGAGTTAGTGAAGAATCATATGATTCACGGACCCTGTGGAATACATAGACCGCAATCACCTTGCATGGAAAATGGAATATGTACGAAGAAATACCCGACTTTATGCAGAAACGACAACATGCGATAAAAATTGATATCTTATTTACAAGCGCCGCCATGACGACAACAAAACGGTTGACAAAGGAGTGACCACATTAGACAATCGGTATGTAATCCCACACAACATGGTCAATAAGAGGTGTACAATTCTGTTCTGAGATCTATAAACAATTCAGAAGAAAAAGTTTTCTTCGTTTACGGGCTTCGAGGAACGGGAAAAACATATGTCTATAGAACACTTATATCAAGATTACGATCAGAGAGAAAAATTGTACTACCAGTAGCCACATTTAGCATAGCTGCAACATTCTTACCCGGTGGCAGAACAGCACATTCTAGGTTTAAGATTCCACTAGATTTACACGAGAATTCAATGTGTTAAATCAAGCCAAGAACTCTACTCGCTGAACTAATAGAACAAACATCACTGGTCATCTGGGATGAAGCACCCATGGCCCACCGGCATACGTTTGAAGCACTTGACCGTACACTACGAGATTTACTTAGCTTGAAAGATTCAACAGCTATGGGAAAAACATTCGGAGGGATAACTGTATTATTGGGAGGGGATTTTAGGCAAATTTTACCAGTAATACCGCAAGGAAGTAGACAGGATACAGTCATGGCTACTATAAATCGTTCTTACTTGTGGGAGGAAAGAAATGTTTGCATACCGAAAGAAAACATGCGACTCAATCCTGAGGAGAAAAACTTTTCAAGTTGGATTTTGAAAGTGGGTAATGGAATTGCTAAAACAGTGGAAGGAGAAGGGAAAGGAAGAGGTGATGAAGATATGTTAGAAGTGGGGGGCAACATTCTGTTACCAACGACAAACAACCCTTTAGAAGAAATTCTCAATTCTACATACGACGGCTTTCTAACTACTTTTGCAGAGAGAAGCTATCTCAGGGAAAGAGCAATACTGACACCAAAAAATGAGACAGTTGACGAAGTAAATGAGTTCATACTTGCGAAACAACCAGGTTAAGCGAGAGAATACTTAAGTTCAGACTCCATAGGGGACGATGATATTGCAGAGTTCGATGAAAACACATTCTACACAACGGAGTATTTGAACAATTTGAAATGTTCAGGACTGCCTAATCATCAACTAAATCTTAAAAAAGGAGCTCCAATAATGATGATGAGGAACATAAACCAGAAGAAAGGGTTATGTAATGGAACACGTTTGGTACTTACAAGACTAGGAGAAAGGGTTCTTGAAGCTGAAATATTAACGGATGATAAAACGGGAAAGAGAATCCTAATACCAAGAATAGTGTTGACTACAGCAGATACGAATTGTCCATACAAGATGAAAAGACGTCAATTTCCTATACGTATTTTCTATGCAATGACAATAAATAAGAGCCAAAGACAAAGTTTAAGAAGAGTGGGCTTATATCTACCAAAGCCAGTATTCAGTCACGGCCAACTTTATGTGGATTTATCACGAGTAACCTCACAAGAAGGTTTGAAAATCATACATGGAACAACAAATCCAAATGGAAACACTCGTGTAACAAACATAGTCTACAAAGAAGGTAAGAACAAAAAGGAAATGCCATCAAGTGCAATATCAACTAGAACACTTAGACAAAAAGGAACAAAAAAACATATACAAAGGTAAGAAAAAAAAAATTGGAAAAAACGGGGGAAAAAACTACGTAAGACAATTTTTAAAAAAAAATATTAAAAAATAAAAAATAAGTTATTCCGCGCGTTGCGCGGATTTCACCTATAATTTTGGAATATAGAGAAAGAATGGGATTTAGGAAATATACTTACTGAAAGAAAAGAAATAACGACTCTTATTTTTATATTTATGTATCATTATGATCAACCCATTTTCTGCATTATTTATTTATTTATCATGGTCGCCTTTTGTCACCAAAGTTATGCTTTTCAAAGTTTGTTTTTTTTTTATTTGTCACAAATGCTTTTCAAAGTCTACGCCACATTATTATCTTACTAAGTGCTGACCTTTTTCAAAGTCTGTTTTTTATTTGTCACAAATGCTTTTCAAAGTCTATGCCACATTATTATCTTCCTAAGTGCTGACTGTTTCAAGTTGAAATTTGAAACTTTCAACTAGTTTATTTTGAAACTTTTAACCAATTTTCCTTTGCTCAGGATATATCAGTTACCTTACTAAATGCTGACATGTTCCAACCAATTTTAATGCAATTTACCTTTTTAATATTAATATCTGAGAGTTTATCAAAGCAAATGGTGATCCACCTTTTTGGTTGACAAATTTTTCTTTCACTTTTTAAAGTATAATTAAAGGTAAAAAGGCACCAAAGTTGAGCTACAAGTTCGGATCCACTTGGAGTGAATTGTATTATTAAATTTATGCAGTTAAATAAGCATTTAATCCCACAGTAATCAATGATTTGTTCCCAAAAAAATAAACCATTTGGATTTTTAACGATCAAATTTACTAAAGTTATTATATAATTACATTTTATCTGAATATTAGTTAAAAACAAAAATTAATTCGGTTTGGTTGTATTAAATTTGGATTGGGGGGTTCTTGGCAATTACACTGTAGAGTCTTTAAAAGTTTTTAAAATGAATAAAAGTTTTTAAAGTAAAAAATTTGCCAAACACACTTTATCTGTCCTAAAATCTCTTACAGCCCCTAAAATCCTTCAAAGCCTAAATAACTACTTTTTGCCTTATGTTTAAGTTTTTTTCCTAAAGCCACCAATTTGAGGCTTTTATTTTTTTTTAAGTTACAACCTCCTATTTTAAAGTTAATGTTTTTAAAGATTTAAAAGTTAAAGTAAAATTTTTTTAAAGTCTTATCCAAGCACCTCCTTGGTTTCATTCAAGTTGGGTTCAGTTTGATTTTGATTCGGTTTGATTTGGGTTTGGTTCAGCGTAAGAATTTATTTATCGTCTGGTTGTTTGATGAATTTCGATTTGGTTTTGTTTCGTTTCTAATTCTCTATGTTCAATCATGGTCATAGTTTGAAGCTTCATATAGTAATCGGTTCTTTTCTATACGTAGGGATTAACAAGCAAGGAAAAGATGGAGTTGTTCAGCTCCCGTATATTTTTCTCAGTTTAGTGAATTGAAAGGAGAGATTGAACAAAATGGAAAAACTTTTTGATTGAGGTGATGGAGACTATAAGCCATCCATTTGACGATATGCAGTTAAACAACGACTTTGCAATTTCCACGTTTCGAGCTATTTTCAGTTCAGTCATAGAAAAACACTTTGGAGATGGTGTGGTGGATGAGTTATTCAATCAACTTAATAAGAAACTAAACAAATACCCAATTGATTTTAAAAAGTGTAAAGAACCATTGGTTTATTGATAATGATAAGGACATAACATGTTATTGTCTTCTTAAGTTCTTTAATTTCAATATGGGCTATACAACTTTTTGAGGCTTTAAATAAAACTTGTCTATGTCCTTATAATTTTAAATTTAATTATTCTTGTTACAGAAATTATGTTAAATTGTATAAATAAAAACAGTTGCAAATTGCGGATAAAACCTATTTACTTTAATTGAACTTCAAACTGACAAAATTATTTTATCTCATTAATTTAATAAACTAGTAAAAATATAAAATGAAATTTATGGATATCAAATTTGCTTGTGTTGGGGTTTATTTTACATCAGTTTAAAAAAAAAATATATATTCCATTTTTTGGAATGTCAGCGTAACCACAGTTTTCAAGTAGTTACTTGATATATAGACTTTGCATGCGTGCATATTCTACTTGATAAATAGAAAGCTCTCTAAAAAGAAAAAAGGAGTGAAAGGGCTAGGATCAGGAAAAGATTAGGTAAAAACTCCTTACTTCATGTATAACCTTACAACAATCACGTAGGAATATATAAGAGCTCTAATCCCATTCATGTGTTTTACCAGATACATCAAACACCACACTTTACTAGAAGACTTTTCTGACTATTCAATAGAATAACCAAATCATAACCATACTTACCACATGTTATATTATTTCTTAGTTGAATGATGTTCTTATAAAATCATTAGAGAATCTATGAGAGAAAATCATTCTTTGTTTCTTCCTGTAGACCCCATTGGCTTAGGTTGTTTAATGAATGCAGAATAACAAATCACTGGCTGTGCCGAAGACATGATCCACATGTAGATAACTTTTCATTTTCCTAGCGCACAATTTCTAAATCCTACTTAGGATCTATTTCAGAATATCCCAGAAGTAGATCAACAACACCAAAGGAAAACTTCCCAGGACAACAAGATAAAAACTTCCTAAATAGCTTAAAATAGATAAACATTTTAAATACATTAACTAAAAAACTAGATTTTTCCCTAATTTTCTTATCCCTAACACGATTATCAAGAAACCAAAATAAGCTTCCTTTTCTGAAGTCAGCGGCGTAAGAGCTCACTAGTGTTGCCCTTCTCACCTTATGCCTTTGCTTTGCCCATCTCTTCCTCCTGGTTGTCGTCGTTCTCCTTTTATTCGTTGCCATCGCTGTCGCCTATCTAGTCATTTTTGTCACCTTTCTTCTAGCTACCGTTGTCCTCCCTCTTGTCATCACCGTCGTCTTCCCTCTGGTTTTCTTTGGTTTCCTTCCTTTATTCGTTGTACTTTGATCTCTCCCTTCAAATCTAAATCCCGATGAGCCGACTGGTTCACCTTCATATTTGGCGAGATATTACCTCTTGCCTAGCCACCTCCATCCCAAAGATACTCCTTTCACCCTCAGCCGAGCCTCCCGCCATCACCATATCTCGCAACCCTCATGTTTAATCGTCGGATCTCTATCCCTTTCCATGTCATGCGTTTTGTGTACGAATGGTTATTACCGTCTCCGGTGGTCCGGTGCAGCCTCCATCAATGAGATTCTCAAATCCATTGTACCCACTCAGATTTTCACCTTCTAGCAGACCTTTATCCGTACAAACTTTCCTTCCTTTGTCGGCTTGCACTGGCTGCCTCATCACAGTCACTGCATGCTTCTTCAAGTTTTCGGCATTGGTGTCTTGTACCCGGTTTATGCTCTTCTAGCTGACATGCATCCCTACTCACAATCCACTTATTCTACAATAAAGTGTAACTGGACTTGGGCGTTTTTGAAATTATTGGGCCTTGGCCAATTACCTAACCATTGATGGTCGATTCAGCCCCTTAGTAATTTGTCCACATCTTCCAAATAACCAAATTTGAGGTTATAATTTTTGGAGAAGACAACCACACTCAAAGTCCCGAAGTATTCTAATCCGCCACATCCAGATCTCGGGTTTGTATCAATTATTTTCGTTTCATGCTTATACTCTCTAATGATCTTACTGTTAGATGTATATGACATTTATTTTGATTTATTATCGGATAACTTTCAGACTCTTTATTCCCGCAGCTGCTCCACTTTTTACCATTAGCCAACCCTTAGTCTTTTACTATGTCTACTATGGCCCAATCCGGTTCCTGCTTATTTGAGACTAGTTCAGACAAATTATTTGCTGTGGAGTGGCAGATTTTTCTCTTGCAGGTTGCATTATTTCTCAAGTTCTTTTTCCTTTGGATCACCTTCCCTTTCCTTTGTTCCTTGGCTTGTGTATCGTTACCTTTGAGACACGCGGTCAGCTTTTTCGATTGCAAGAGTTTGATACAAATGATCTACTCTCTGTACTATATAAAGGCTTAACACTTTTCAGTGCAACTCTGCACTAGTTGCGGATTCAATCATGGGTAATAGTTCAATGTTTTGTTCTTAACTTCCCGTAGCTTCATTCCACTATTTGGGCTCTATGTTATCAAGATACAAGGACCTCTCCACAACGGTTGTTTCTTTTGTATGATGGTTACTTTTATCATTTTTATGTTTTTAACTTGCTTATGTAGTTGCGGTTTTAGTAATTTTAAATTACTTTGTTTTCATTTGTAACATATTTCTTATTTAACAGAGTAAACATATATACAACTAATTTTTTGAATAAAAAAAATATAAACACTTAGATACTAGTAGAATATCGTTCACCAAATCCTACAAGGGACAGAAATTCAAAATGCTTATCCCACTTGAACTAGATAAAAGTTCTAAGAAACTTAGAATTCAGTTGGCCCAATTAAAGCTCACACCATTAATTATGGTACCAAAAATCCTTCTAAAGGAGAATAAACAAACTAAGAACTGGTGTGATGGATTTGGTATGAAAAACAGAGTTGATTTTCTCTCTCTTGCCTTTAAAAGGTGATTTTTCCTCCGTTTTCATTTTCTCCGTCTCTTCTTTCCAAGCTCCGATCTCTTTCTCATGTGGCCAGTGCTTCTTACTGCCACCTTGAGAGGGACTGCCTATTCTCCTTCTTTTTTATCAGATACCCATTTGTCGATTTTGATATGCAGGTCTTTGCAGATCTTGTAGTTTCCCGATTTATGAAGTGGTTCATTGATGGTGGTTTCATTGTCATCAGGGGTTCCTATCCGGTGTGGTTGCCTACTGCTTCTTGGTTTTCGTTGTCTCTGTCGTACTCCCTGTCTCCTTCACTGTGCTCGAGGATGGCGTCTGGTTAGGTAGATGCAAGTTTTGCAGTGATCTCAGTAGGCTGCGGTTTTAGTTTCCTTTGAGGCTCTGGTTCGCCACTAGATGCTTTGTAGCTGCTCAGTTTGGGGCTCCAGTCTTGATTAGGCATCTTCTCTTCTTACCTAGGGTTTTTGAGGATGAACTAACTCAACTTTTATACGCTTTTGGTTTATCAATAAAAACAATAAAGGCCTAAGGAGATGATTTGTTGGACTGTAAGAATTATCTTTATCTTTAATTTTTATCTATAGTTTAAAAATTTACAAATTATACTTTATATTAATTTTTAAAATTACAGTCTATACAACAAAAAAATGAATGTAGAAACTTCATTTTCTAAAGAGATCAATGATTGGTTGAGATATATACACTGTCTTGTATTTTAATTTTTGTCTACAGCTTTAAATATTATCAATCATACTTTATATTGATTTATCAAGTTATAGTCCATACAACAAAAACTAGCTGTAAGAACCTTATTTCCTAAAGCTTTATTTTAAGGTTTTAGAGAAAAATATATGGCTGTAAGAATATTTTTTATTATTTATTATGTATTAGAAGAGAACCCGCGCAAATACGCGGACTTTTTTATTTTTCTTAAAAATGCATTTAAATTTTATATCTGTAATACTTGTTTGTTTATAATATTTTGAATTAAACATGAATTTCATATATTGTATGTTTTCATTTTAATAAATTTTTAATAGTTAAATTTAAGTTAGATGATTTTAAATTAAATAATCAATTGATGATATATCTTTAATTTTATTTATTTAAAAATATTGATGTGTCAATGCATTTAAATTTTTTATATATAATACTTTTATATTTATAATATTTTTGAATTAACTATGGATTTCTTATATTGTATGTTTTCATTTTAATAAATTTTTAATAGTTAAATTTAAGTTAGATGATTTTAAGTTAAATAATTAATTGATGATATATCTTCAATTTTATTTATTTTAAAATGCTGAGGTGTCAATGTATTACAGCATCAAGAATAGTAAAACAAAAGTTACCTCCACATCACCAAGACTAGCAGTCTGATGAACAATAGACTCTTCCTCTTCTCATTCTTCCGCTTCCTCAGGTTGAGGTTCAGCTGCAGCATTCTGCTCTCCTCCAACAGCTATACCCATTGCTTCACCCAACTTCTTTAACACATCTTGGTCATTCCAGTACCTAACACCATGATAAACATCATATAAAAAAACCACACAGAGAGATGATAAAAACCCGTAATATTTCTAAACAAGTTTACATCACATACTTCATCATAGCAGAAGGACCACCAGCATCTATCTCATCTAAAATAGGTTTCAATTCAGGATCTTCTTTCATTTGCGCCATAGGCTCAGCAAATTGCTCTGTTGCTCCAGGGTTTCCAGGGTTCCCTTCAACCATTATAGTATAGATAATTACATAACATAAAGCTACAGAATATATTTCTGTAAATCAAATTCTACAATAAATAATTTACAGCTGCAGTTCAACATAATCTTCCACTGAAATTTTATTTTTAAGATTGTAGAGAAAAATTCATAGCTATAAAAATATCTTTTCTTATTTATTATTTTCTCATTTATTATTTATAGTTACAAGAAATTTTTTTACATATCAAATTTTACAACAAATAATTTATAGCTATAATCCAATCATCCACTAAATTATAAGGCTCTAATTTTTTCTCCAATTCTTCATTCACATCTTATGCATCCATTTTGCGAAGGAATCTTAAAAAAAAAGCTGGAGTGATAGCCACGAAAGTCGTATTCTTCCCACTTAGATGGAATAACTGATGAGACCTCACGACCACCGGATCAAACAGACCCGACCATCACAGTATTAAAGGCACCGAGCATAACGACCATGAAACTTCGACCACTGAACAGATCATGACCAAAGATTTCAACCGAGCAACTGAAGGCCTCTTAGGCCAAATGAAGGTTAACAGACTAATAGAGCAATTAATGGACTTGGATGTCAACATGGACCATGTACCAAAGCCCACGAGCATCACACCTCGAGCCTCACCAAGTTTAAAAGGGAAGTCCATAAAAGATGGCCCAGCAAACCTGTCCATCTTCAACATCCGGCCCGTCCAAGACTGAAGATGCACAGAGTCATGCCTTAGTCCACATTCACAACAAATCAATACCGAAGAGCAATGGTAAGTCCTTAATTTGGATCATATTAATGGACTAACGAGTTTCCTGTTTTTGTTTTGTGTTTATTGTTTTAATTTCGAATAAGTTTAGTTAAGACAACTTGTTATGCCATTTTCCCTTTTCATTTGTAATCTTCTTCAAGTCCTACAGAAGGGCAAAGCTGTTCGGACTGTTTATAGAATCCCCTCTCACAGCCGTGTATTTTTCAAGTAATCAATAAAGAACCAGATAATTTTCTTAAGAGCAATTCTCTTAGTCACTTAAAAATTATTAGTTCTCATCGCCGCATATTTTGAATTCTTCTCCAAGTTAGCACGCATTGCATTAAGGTTGCTGCATTCACTTACCATATTTGATTTTGCCGCATTCACTTACCATATTTGATTTAGCCGAGTTATTAGCATTTTTTTAATCTATATATTCTGCAACTTTCTATATTTGTTGGACGCATTCATACACTCTCTTTGAACTATTTCAGGTACGAAACTTAAAAAAAAAAAAAAAAAAAAATCCTTCGATCACCATGGGAGAAGCCGAACCAACTAATGCACAGCTACTCACAGCACTAACAGCCATCCAGACACGTCTCAAGCATCTCGAGCAACGCCGCAAAACCGACGATGAGCTCTCCGATACCGGTAGTCAGAGCAGTAATCTCAGTAATGACGGATATCACGCAAACAACAATCACCCGCGACACAGTCCCGACCAACCACCCCGCGGACCCGATAGAAGACATGACCGAAGACGAAACCGGGACAACGATGAGGAACAACCTTGGCATGGTAACAAAGACCTTAAGCTCTCGCCGCCGACCTTTGCAGGAAAGATCGACCCGGAGGCGTATCTAGATCGGAAAAGGCGCATGGAATACATATTTGAGCACCACAACTACTCAGATACGATAAAGGTCGCACTAGCTCAGGCCCAGCTCACCGACAATGCTTTGGCTTGGTGGGGTCGAGAAGTGATGGACCCGAGGAGGCGACATCTACATCCAATTTCTTCTTGGGATGATATGAGCTTCTAGCTCTGAAAACGCTATGTGCCAGCCTACTACCACCTTGATCTGCAGAAGAGATTCAAAAAACTAACCCAAGGAACCAAGACGGTGGAAGAATAATTCGAAGAGTTCGAAACCCTTACGAACCGACTTGAAGTCCCAGATTCTCCTGAAACTCTCATGGCATAATTTCTGGATGGTCTCCAAGAGCGCATTGCCAGGAAAGTAGAGAGGAAACCATACCGTGATCTAGACAAGTGGTTGCACCTAGCGATCCAAGCCGAATAACACGTTAAGTGAAAGATTGCCACCACCAGCCTCACCAGAACCAATTGGGCGCAACCACCACCACAACAGAGCTCCAATAAAGGAAAGACCGTGGAAGCCGACCCAAAAGTTAAGAAGCCACTCTCCGAAACCAAAAAGACTGCCCATGCCGGCTCTAGTGAAAACCCTACTCTGCGGTCCCGAGACACCATCTGCTTCAAATGCAAAGGAAGAGGTCATTTCGCGAGGGACTGTTCAAACCAAAAACTGATGGTCATCCGAGAGGATGGAGAATATAAGTCACATGATGAGGCCGAGCTCAACCACCCTGAGTCCGAGGAAGAAGTTACCGACTACCCTGACGTAGGGGAGATCCTCATCACCAGACGGCCACTCAGCACCCTGTTTAAACCAGAGAATGTCCAGCGCGAGAACATTTTTCACACTCGTTGCGCCATTGCCACTAAGGTACGTAGCCTGATTATCTACGGTGGGTCTTTGATATGCTCAAATTATCCCTAGAGCTACTCTCTCAAATTAAGAGATCG